>NTPY01000831.1:5896-48850 GCA_002922825.1 Brachionus calyciflorus | reverse complement strand
AAATAAAATCAAAATTTTATAAAGTGTTACTAAGTGTTACAATTATAATTTAAGTGTTACATTTTGTAAAACATAATAAGTGTGGAAAGTGTTACAAGTGTTAGTGTGGTAGAATTTTATATGAGTGATAAAAATGATATCTCAAATAGAAAATAAAAAGAAAAGTTAAAAATTTTGTCTAATTAGACAAAATTTCTAACTGAACATTCGATGAAAAACAGATTATTCTATCTTTATCGACTAAATCAAATAGTAAAAAACGTTTCTTATCGGTAGTAAACTTAAATGTTTCAAAATCCCCATCAAAAGAGATATCAATAATGGTATTTGGTAACGCATTTTTTTTAATGAACTATTTTGTAAAGATTTTTTTTCTAAGCTTTTATACTTGAGAAGAAATTCTGATGCTTCTTTTGTGAAATATTTGAATTTGAAATATTTTTATTAATTATTTGTTTAAAAATGTTTTTTTTACTGGTCCACCATTTTCTTTTAAGTTCTTGGTCAGCATTATTTTATTATAGATTCTGCTGGTTTAATATTTTTTTCAAAAATTTCATGGACATCATTTATTGATACTACTTCTCCGAGTTCATTAGATCTGAGTCAAATTTTGAATCGAACATATGCATCATAATAAAGTCTACAACGGCAAATAGTAATTCCATTTTTATCTACTGGTTTTAGCTTATAATAAAATTGCTCCTGGTAATGAAGAAATTGTTTACCCTTTAAGTTGGGAACTAAATCATATTTTGACATTTTCAAAATAAATTTCAAGGAAAATTCTTACCAAAAAGATTTAAATACATTATAAAAATTGAAAAACTTTGACATCCCTTTCATCTAAGTTTAAATTAAGAATTAAATCTTTTTTATTACAGCTATTTTGATTGTTTAACTTTGGTTTTAGATTTTGAAATATTTGTTTGGTAAACGAACAATCAACAAAATTTTCATACATCTTCTTTAATAACTTACCTAATAAAATATTTTCCCATTTAAAAAATCAAAGGGTCTAAATAAAGTGAGAATTCGAATACCGAGCTTAGCTTACAGAAAATTAATTTTTTAAGTCAATCTTTCAATTAGGTCTTAAACTAATTATAAGTAAAATTATTTTTTTTAATTCGAAAAATATAATAGGAACAGAAATTTTCTCAATTGTTCAGATTAATGCGACGTGCCTGTTTTAACATAAACTTTTTTAAAAAAATTATGCTGAATTAGTTTATAGTAATGTAATAATCCACAAAGTACAGTACAATTTTGAATTAAGTTAACACCCGGCTAAAGCCAGAGTTTCGGAGCCACTATTTTCGGCTTAAGCCTGGCTCTTGAACCGATTTTTGGCTTCGAAACCTGGTTTTGACACCGAAGTGCGTATGCATAATTTATGATAATTATTTTTTTGGAGCATACCCAAAATTTTAATTAAAAACTAATTTTGAAAAAAATTTTAAATAATTAATTAAATGAGATAAAACAACAATTAAAAAAATAAGGGATAAATGTTGAAAATAATTTTTTTTTAAAGATTTGTTTGAATGAAAAAAAAGAAAAAACTTATAAAGAAAATTCGGTTAATTAATTTAAGTTCAATTAAAAAAATTAATTAATTTTTTTTTTTCAAAAATCCTTTTTAAAAATTAGCGGTAGAAATTAACCAAGTGATTTTATTTTTATTTTCAATATTNGCATTGTAATTTTGCCTTCTTTTTATTTGCTCACAAAAATTGAAATAAAAAAAAAATTATATTTTAACCTTGAACTTATGGAAATTTATTCAACAAAATGGTTTGAAAAAAATTTATTCTAATAATATTGAATTTAGCGGATTTTTCTATTATTTAAAATTATTGTCATTTGTCCCTAAAAAAGACACTATAAAAGCATTTAATTTTATCAAAAGTATATCACCTAAAGAATCTAAATTATTTTGAAAAAAATTATATTGGTTTACCAAAATCTAATAAAACAAGAGCAGTTGCTTTATTTCCAATTAAAAGTTGGAATTTACATAAACGTATAGTAAATGATTTACCACTCTCAAATAATAGTTTGGAAGTTTGACATCAAGCTATTATTAATGATATTAATAGTCATCCTGGAGTTAATAAGCTAATTTTACATTTTATAAAAGAGCTACATTTAACAGAGTGTTGTTTGAAACAAATAAGGTCTGGAGTTCAATTCAATAGAGATTCAAGAGAGGTTAAAAAAGACGAATTGCTTAAATGTATGTATTTAGAATATGAGAGCGAAAAGTTTGTTGAATTTATGGACAAGTTAATAGGTGTAATGAAAAAAAAAATTTATCTAAATAACTAAATAAATAACTAATTTTTTTTTAAAACTAATTAATTAATTAGATTATTTTTATTTTTATGTAATATATGATTAAAAGAAATATATTTTCTAAATGTCAATCTTCTTTTCTTTTCAATGTAATTTTTCAAGGTAATTTTCCATGTAATAATTTTCAATGTAATGATATGGCCCCAGTAATGCTGAATGTTATCTTTTTGATAAAGATATCTTGAGATTTTCCGTCTTTAGTTTTTTTTTACTTAAGAATATTTCTTTTACACAACAAATTTATGGAATTTTGGTTGACTCAATGGCGTTCAAACACATAACCAGCATAAAATAACTCCTTACAATTAAGTTTTGAATTTAATGTAGCATATAATGTATAAAAATATATTTGGGTCTCTTTAACCTGAATATCATTGATATTCAAATTTTAATATCAGTCATTTTCAATATCAATTGTCCAATTAACCTTTTTTGATATTGATTTTCAATATCAGTCCAAAAATTACAATATCAATTAAATTTGGCCAATTAACCTTTAATAAAGAAAGTTTTGCTTTTTTAATTTTAGTTTCTAAAATCAAAAAAAAAATTATGACTCTTTTTAAAAGTTTTAAAAGAGAATTTATTTTTTAAATATAAAAAATGAATGATCCAAAGTATCTTGCTGAGTTAATAAATTCTAATAATATAGAAGATATAGTTAATTTCATGAAAGACAATGATATAATTTTAAATAGGGCCCCATATTGTAATAAATGGAAAAAAGATATGAAATGGTCTAAAAAAGAAATGTTAAGTGATAAGTTTCTATGGAGATGTTCTACTTGTGGTGAATCTAAATCAATACGACATGCAAGTTTTTTTTCTCAATT
Source organism: Brachionus calyciflorus (assembly GCA_002922825.1). NCBI lineage: Eukaryota > Metazoa > Rotifera > Eurotatoria > Ploima > Brachionidae > Brachionus > Brachionus calyciflorus. Next base: position 45,659 of record NTPY01000831.1, on the reverse strand, counting down.
TGACATTCCATTCGTCAAAATTCTAAAAATTATTCTTTACTGGAGTCTTCAGATGTGTCAAAATGAAATAAGCAAATTAGTCGGTGTATCTTTAGTAACTATAAATCGTCTTTTTCAACGTTTGAGGTTATTGTGTATTAGAGACTTAGACAAAGAAAATTTATCACTTGGTGGTAATGGTGAAGTCGTCGAATCAACGAGTCACTATTTGTTCGAGTCAAACATCACAAAGGTAAAGATCTCAAGCGCGAACAAGTATGCGTATTTGGAATTTATGAGCGTAATAGTCGGAGATGTCTTTTTTTTGTGGTTCCAAAAAGAAACGCAGTTAACTTACTTAATCTAATTTATCGCCATATTTCACCCAATTCAATTATTCATAGTGATTGTTGGAAATCATATGAACGCATTAAAAAAACTAAATAAAAATTACACTCACTTGACAGTTAATCATGATTTGTATTTCTTAGATCCAACAACTAAAGTCAATACAAATGGTATCGAGTCAATATGGTGCTGTGGAAAAAGTTTATTCAAAAAAAGGAGGGGAGTAAATAGATGTTATTTGCAAACCTATTTAGATGAATATTGTTGGCGTCATAATAAAAATTTAGATCGTATTGGTGCATTAGGCGCTGTGCTTAAGATAATTGTCCATTTGAATAAATCTTTTAATGAAATAGACTTTTTGACTGAAACTCTTAAAAGTGTTAATATGGAAGAATTAAAAGATGACCTTGAATAAGAAGACGACATTTTACTAAGTGATGTTGAAAAGGCTCTCCCAGATGGTGACATAAATGACTTTAAAATTCCTATTATAACTAATGTAAATATAGATGGTCAATGTATTAATTAAGATTCTAATGGAATTTTTTTAGACAATCAGAGTATTAGTTTAGAATCTCAAGTAGTTGGTTTAGATAATCACAGTTTTTATTTGGTAAGGCCATTTAGTATGATGAATGATAATGAATTTATTAATTCAATTGAAACAATAATACAACAAATGAAAATGGAGAATATCAATACTACAAGTTTCTAAGTGATCTATCTATTCAGTAAAAAATGGTATACCACATGTAACTACTGTACCAGATATAGGTTACTTAAAATAGGTAAAGAGTCAAATGTTGGAATTATTAACTTAAATAGCCGAACATGAACTTGATGTTGTCAATGATAAAAAGACTTCTGAGAAAAAAAACGCGGAAGACCAAGAAAAGAAAAAATTAACTTTTTTTATTTTTTAAAAATTAAAATTGCTAAAATTTGACTTAATTAGATTGTATTTTCTTTAAAAAATAATAATTGATATTTCGAATAAATAATTAATTAATTTGAATATCAATAAATTAAATCGAATATCAGTCATTAATTTTCCTGATATTGAAAATGACTGATATTAAAATTTGAGTATCAATGATATTGAGGTTTAATGGACCCATATATTTTATTTAATTCTTGTTAGATGAAGCCATTACTATTTCATCTTTTTTTTAATTGTAACAATTCGTTACACTTTTAATTTAGAAAATAAAAATTTTTTGAAATATCACATTTCATAATAAATTTCCCTTTATATATATTTTTTTAATTCGTGATAAATTTCCGTGATAAAAGTAATCGTTCCCCTTTGATAGTGTTTTTTTCTTTTTTTTTTGGAAACACTGTTCCAAAATTCGTCAAAATAATGATAGTTTTTTTCTTATTTTTTGATGAAATATGGAAATTGTTTTTGTTAACCTATATTTCCTTTCTTCCATTTTTGTGTTTTTACTTCACTTATTTATTTTTGAAAAAAAAATTTAATAAATGTGATTACTTTGAAAAATCAGAAGTTAAAAAAATTTAATTAGGAATTATGATTATTTCTGCTCATGATAAATATCTTTCGAGCCTCATTTTTCTAGTACTTCAGTTGGAATTTTTTTTTCAATTAAAAAGCAGGAAATCAAAGTATTGTTTACTTAAATTTTTTGAAAAATTTTTATATCACTAAAGTTTTTTTGAAGAAATTTATTTCAGTTGAAGAATATAACATTCAAAAACGAAAAACAACTCAAAAAGCTTTGAGAGATTTTAGAAGTTTTTTGGCGATAGATTATCCTAATTTTTTGAAAAATAAAGTTTTGAGAAGTGAGACAGTTAAAAAGTAATTTTTCACTTTAATAAAAAAATTGGTTTTAAAACTCCTTTTTAACTAATTGCGCATTTATTATTATTTTTTGAATGAAAAATTTTATAAATTTTTATATTTTGAGATTTTTATTTTTTCTCTCAAAAATGTAAAAATGTAAAAATATAAAAATGTCCAATAAATTACATTTTGTCAAAAAATTACGATTTAAAATACTAAACCTTGCGAGTGTACATACACCTAGATTTTCGGTATGTATTCATAAAAAATTAAATAGTTTTTAAATTTAATTATACTTTTATTAGACCCATTTTTTTTCTTTTTTCGGTAGAATAGCAGTATTAAATTCGGAATGGAAAAAAATTTTTATATTTTTTTTATTTTAATCGGATTTTTTATTTAAGAGTTGAGCTTTTTATAGAAACAAACCAACACTTATCAATTGAAGAGTATTCAAGTTAATATGATTACCAAATTGATGAAAGTTTTGAGAGAATTTTTTTTTTCAAATTGATATTTATTATATAAAAAGATTTATTTGTTCAAGTAAATGAAAAAATGTTGTATACTAGGATTATTAAACTCTCTATTTCAACAAAGGATTGGCTAAAAATAGCTTTAAAATCAAAACATTGTTGTGCAGATGCAACTTACAAATTAATATGGCATAATTTATCCGTTTTTCTAATAGGTAAATTATTTAATTTCCCTGAATTAATGAATTAATTACCTGAATTAAATAATTAACTAAACATTTTTTTTCAGGAATTAAAGATCCGTTAAAAACTTTTCATCCTTTTATAGTAAGTATTTGTGGCGCTACCTCGAAATGTGAACTGAAAAAAAGCTGAACTGTAAGATCACAGCCTGTGATCTTATTTTCAGTTTAGCCCACCAATTTTTTTTTGGTTGAAAATTCTTGAAATAAATAATGCTCGAATAATTCATTCCTTTTATGCTATTTTTTTTGTCAAATTATAAAACAATTGACACTAGCTTAAATTAAAAGTAACATATTACCTTATCATCACTTTGGATATTGAAAATTATTGGATGACACGTCTACAGTCGCTTGGTATTCTTGATAATAATTACTTATGTAAATGTAAGTCTAAAATGGTTATAAGTGAACGTATAAACTCAAATGCCAAAAATATCAAAGTATTTCCAAAAATTCTTTTTTTCATTATTTAAAAAGCCTATGTGATTCGATTGGTCTATTTCGTTGGACAAAAGATTCAAATTTATTTATTTCAAATCGAATTAGTGATTAAAATCATTATAAAGCTTATAATAATCCGAACAATTTACAAGTCAAAATCCAAGACAAAATTTAAAAAATAGATAATTTAATGAGTAATATTTCTATCGGACCTAAAAAAAAATGCACTAATGTTGGAATAAATTCAGTGAAAGAATATTGTCATGAGTGTGATCCAATTGGTATTTCAAAAAGCTTTGACACAGAATTGGGTTTAAAAGTACATAAAAGCAAAATGCACAAAAAAAAATAATTAAAAATTACTAATTGAGATGTTTTTTCAATTATATTAGATAATTAATTAACATTATTTTTAGTATAAATAGATCACGAATTTTCTTTCAATTTTTTTTTGAAAAAATTTTTTTTCAGTTCACCTATTTTGTGTACTTCATTTCACATTTCGAGGTAGCGCCGTATTTGTTCAACTGTAACTGGAGAAGATAAAGAGTTTATTTCAATTCAGTTTATTTCAAATTAGTATATCAATTAAATTATAGTTCCGAAACTTTGATAGCAGATGGGGCAGAAGCATTAACCATCGGCTTCATGTAAATTTAAACGCATTAACCAACGGATTATGATCCAACTAAAGATTTTATTAGAGTCATGTGTTAGGCCCATGTGCACAGAATGGTTAATCAAAGAAAAAATTCGTTAGAAAACGCGAAAGAAATTCGAGCAGATATTGATTTTTGATATTGATATATAGTTTAACCAACGGCTTCACCTCTTGAAATATTTCTAATTTATTTATCTTATTAGCCATATTCTCAGCATTTTTTTCGGCTATACGTCCAAGCTCTCTTTCCTCTCCGAGTTGTGGAGTTAATTCTTCTACTGCATTTGAGACATTACTTGAGTCATTAAATTGTTTGGATTCCCAAAGGTTTTCATTGTTATCTACAATATACGCGTTTTTTAAACAGATGTCGCCTGTCGTTCTTTTCTTAAGAAGACATTTATTGGTTTGCCTCTAAACAATTTTCCCCACAGGAATTCCGCTGCTTTAGCGTGATTTTGGTGTTTTGTAAGTCGCACAAAGATTTTTTAACTCGTCATAGTTTGGTTCAGAAGAAAGGTAAGGTATGTATACATGCTTTATATTGCCTTTTGAAATTAAATTATGTGTATCTATCTGGTCGGTTATAAAATTAGCCAGCTCCTTTTGAATTAGACGATGATCAGAGTCAAATCGGTAAATTTTGGAAATATATAAATAAAATATCATTAACCATTAAAAAAAGCTATTGCTACTACAACTAATACTACAATTAATACTAATTTAATTTAAATTGAATTGCAGTTAATTCAGTTAGATGTTTATTTCTCTTTTTTATTTATTTACTTTTTAAAAATTTTATTTGAATAATTCCAAAAAAAAAATTTTTGAAAAAATATTTTTGATTTAAATTTTAACTTGCAAAATAAAAATAAATTTTTTTTAAAAATATTTTTCGCTTTAGATGTTTGCGAAATACAATAAATTTGACAATTAAATTTATATACATTAGATAATTGTAGAAAAAAATTAAACTTGAAATTTTTAAAAATTGATAACTTTTTGATTTGATTAAATTAAATTTGAAAATTAATTGATAAGATAAAAATTAAACTTGCTTATTTTTTAACTTTCTACTTTTTTTGCTACCTTTTTTAACTCCTTTTTTACAAGACTTTTTTGGATCATATCATTCACCAGAAGATGAGTCTGAAGTTAATTTTCTATCACTTAAATTTTCAATCTGCTTTTGGCTCCGGACACTTTTTGTTTTTTTATTTGTTTTGCCTGTATCCTGAACTCTTGTATTGCTACTGCTACTCTTAGATTCAACTATATCAACAGGTTTTTGAATTATTATTGGGTCGTTTTTGATTATTTTATTGGAATTTTTTGATTTTTGTTTGCTGATTTGTTCTAACAATCACTTTCTGGTTCTTGTTTAAATTGCAAATTATAAAGTCTTGATTTGAAATAAATTTTTAATCGATTTTTATGAATTTGCTTTATTTTACTTTTTGGCTTTGATGCCAGTCGAATTAAATAATCAACATTATTTTCGTTCTTGCCTACTACTTCAAATGGTCCATAAAACTTCCTTGCAACGCCTTGTGAAAGGCCTTTTTTTAATTTCGGATGGTCGCATAACACCAAATCTCCGATTTTATACTCTAGTTTTTTTATGTGCCGATCAAAATCAATTTTTGATTTTTCCATTTTTAAGTCTCGGTTTTTTTCTGCAATTTTGTAGCTCAATTCAAGCTTATCTATGAGATCTCTCAAGTAGTTTTTTGCTACTTCAGGGGTATTTGCTCCAATTGTGCCTTGTACATCTTCAAGAACTACTACTTCACCTTGTTTGTCTACAATTTTGTCCTCTTTTAGTATAGGTAATCTTCCTCATTCTTCTGGTATTGGAGTGATTATGTCAATTGGAATACGTGACTTCCTTCCGAACATCATTTCAACGAGTTTTGATTTTTACTTGAATGAAGTGATGTGTTGTACGCAAAAGTGAATTTACAATGAATATCCCATGTTGTTTGATCAACATTAATATATGATTGGATCATATTTTTGAATGTTCTAATACCACGTTCACTTAATCCATCACATTGTGGGTGATACGGAGTTGTCTTCAGTCTCCGTATATCTAGATATTCGTAGACCAATTCTGTTAATTTAGACTGAAAATGTTTTCCCCCATTGGACAATATTGCTTCAAGTATACCATATTCGTATACCCATTCATCAACAATATTACTAGCTGTAGTATGAGCTTTAGCATTTTTTGACGGGCAAAATAACAAAAATTTTGTGAAGTGATCAACGATAATTTTTAAAAATTTACTGCCACGGATTGTGGTTTTAAATGGACCGGCAAAGTCTGTAGTGACTATTTGGTTAGTTTGACATGGAGTTAAGTACAATAACTCTGCTAAATTTTTTGTTTTCTCACTTTTAACTTTTTACAGACGTCGCAATTTTTAATACAGTTTTTGATTTCTTCTTTAAGAAAAGGTCTGAAAAAACGTTCGGTTATTTTTCTTGTAGTTTTGTGACGACCAAGATGGGCGTTATAAACTGATGTGTTAATGTGTTCTACTAACTCTGCAACTACTTGTTTAGGTAGAACAAATTGAGTTTAATGAATAGCCATTTCTGTCTTCAGATTGTCTATACAATATACCTTCAATTACGATAAAATTATCAAATTGTTTGTACAAAAATTTTTTGAGCTGGATTCTCAAAAATGTTAATTTTTGTTTTTTTTATCTTTGTGTTCTTTTTTTAAGTTAATTATCCATTGGATATCGTTGTCTTTGACTTGTTCTTCTTTTAAGCTAGTATATTGTTCATCTACGTTTGAATTTGGATTTTGTGATATGATTTTTGAATTTGAATTTGAAATACTTGTAGACGTGTTACCTACATCATCGACTACTATTTCTAAATCATAATTTGATTGTTCGTTTTCAATCCATTCGATTGATAATTGTTAATTTCAACAGTGGAAAAATTTGGACAGTCTACTTCTTCTACTGCTGCAACTAAATTATCTAAGTAGTCATTCTCAGAATCAGTAAATTGATTTTCGTCAGGGAATCTCGATTACATGTCAGCGACTGTTATCTTTGCCAGGCTTTTAAATAATTTCAAAATTCTATTGGCTTAACCTAAGGAGCCATCGTTCAAGTCTTGGATGCGTATTTGTTTTATGTAATATTCATGTGATTGGATGATGGTCAGTGTACACAATGAAAAATTTACCGTAAAGGAATTGGTGAAAATACCCTATTGACATTACTACTGCGAGTAATTCTTTATCACTTGTAGAGTTTGTGTATAACTTTTTGAAAAGTAGGCGATTGGATAATAAATTTCGTCAATAATTTGTTCTAATACAGCGCAGTATCCATACTCACACGCGTCCGTTGAAAGTATCATTGTAATATCAAAATTTGAAAGTGCTAGTACTAAATTACTACAAAGGATATTTTATTTTTTAATTCTTCGAAACATTTTTCTATTTCTTCAGTCCATATGAGTGGAACCCTTTTTCAATCTACAGCACCATTTTTCTTACGCACGTTTTTCGGAAACTGTTTTAGTTTCATCATGTCGTAAAGTGGTTTTGTTTTTTGAGCATAGTTACTAATTAACCGTCTATAATAATTGGCAACATTAAGCCATGATTGTAATTCTTTAATCTTTTTGGAATTTTGCGTAATTCTAAACATTTAGCTCGTTTTGAGTTAGGTTTTAATTTATTTTTTGAAATTGTGTTACCAAGTAGTTCAACTTCTTCAACTAATGCTACACTTTTTTCATAAGAGATTTTTAAATTTCTCTCTTTTAATGTATCAACCACTTCTTCTACAGTCTCTACATGGTAGTCTAAACCATGTTTTTTTGAATTAGTGAAAACAATTGTGTCATCTAAATAAGCTCCTAATTTATTTTCCATAATGAGCTTGATAAATGTTTTTTCAATGAAGCTTTGAAACCATGCCGGAGCTGTCTTTATACCCATTGGCATTGTTAGATATTCAAAATTTCCAAATTCGCAGATAAATGCGGTTATTTCGATTAAATTCGGATGGACGGGAAAGCTGCTTATCACCGATAAGCAGCTTTCATGTCGATCTTGGTGAAAGTGTCAGCTTCAGCTAGCTTATTGTATAAGTCTTGAATCGATGGTAATGGATAGTTATCATCTTTTATCAATTGATTCAATAATTTGTAATCAACAGTTATACGTATTGAGCCGTCTGGCTTATCTACTACTCAAATTGGTGAGCACCATTGACTTCTACTCGGACGTATTATTTTTGCTTCAATTTGTTGTTCGATCTCGATTTGTACTTTTTCTTTCAAATTGTATGGGAGTGGCCTGCATTTGCATCTTAGTGGTTTTTGGCTCGGATTTATGAATTCAATTTGGAATGCAACATCACTGTTAAAGTTCGGTTCTAAATCTCTAACTCTTTCAGCAGAAATTTTTATTAATTCGACAGTCACGGCCTCTCTTGCTTCTTCGATCGTGCTAAATTGGGTATTTGTTTCTTTTAACGTTTCCCAAGAATCTTCTTCTGTATCCGTGTTGATTGCAATACATTCCATGCTGTTACTACTACTAATAGAAGAGCTACTACTGGTTTCTGAACTTAAAATGCTAGATGAGTTTGAACTTTTTAAAGACTGTTTTCGTTCCTCTTTAAAAATCTTTTTTACTTATGAGGAAATATGTCTAATTGTTTCCTTGATTTTGTCGAATTGTTTTTTTAAATTTGGGATCTTATGGATAAGATCTCTTCCAAGAATAAAGTCATGACCAGTTACGTTTTCTGTTACTAAAAGTCTTAATTTGTTGAGTTTGATTTCAGGCGAGATTATGAATCTCTTTAGGATTATGAATCCATGAATTTTAATTTTACCGCTACACGAAAATAAATCGTTTCCAGTATAAGTCGCTAGTAAAGTTTGATGATCATGTTTTTTGATAATGTTGAAAAGCTTTAAACTTATCAATGATCTACGTGCGCCACTATCGCACAAGTACTTAACTAATGTGTTATTTAGAATTGCTTGACCAAAAATAGATCAATTTTCTTTTGACGATTCTTGTTTTGAATCTATATTTAGGACAGTCTCAGTTGTTTGTTGTTTTGGCTCTTTTTGTTGGGTTTTTTGCTGAGTTTGCTGTAACAACTGCTGGGCTTGTTGTTGCTGCTGTTGCTTGGGTGCTTGAAAATCATTCTTTTGATATCCATTTTTCCAATTTCGATTTTTGTTTTGCTGCTGATGATGATTTTGGTAAGTATTTTCGATTGAATTTTTACTATAATTGTAATTATCTAACAGTTTGTTGTTTTTACGATTCCGATGAGATTCTGTTTCACTGGTAAAGTATGGATTTTTAATATGTATGGCATTATCGAAGCCATTGTTCTTAAAATTGATATAGTTGATTAAGTCATTAATTGTGAAAATTTCATTTGACTTTATCATGCGCATTTAGTGGATTTTTGTACGAGCTAATTTTCTCTTGAATAATTTTATCCATGTAATTTGTATTTTCCATATTTGGAAAAAGACTTTTTGCTAATTGAATTACTTTATGTCCAAAGTCTGAAATAGACTGATTTTGAGCTTGTTTATATTCGTTTAATTTTGTCCAACTTGAAAAGTTTTGACTTGTTGCTTCAACTGGTGCTACTACTCGTACAAAAGAATTTTTAAAACCATCACATCCATTTTCCATATCATTGATAAAAAAATCGAGTTTATCTAGTTGTTTTAGGATATTATTCTCAATATAACTTATAGCTTTGCGAACCCATTCAGATTTGTCATAGTCCTTTAAAAATGTCTCCATTACTGTCATCCATGCTTTGCTATCCATGCCCTTTCTAAACACATCTGGACTTTTAATCACACTTGTTATAATTTGAGGTAATCGACCATCATCACCACGTTTTCTCTCCCTGTTTGGGTTATTAACGTGCATAGAACTAATAACTTGTACTGTTGTTTTTTGCGTGTCTTGCCTCCCTCTCCATAGGTATTTATATGCAATAAGGCATGTAACTATAAACGAAAAGAAAACAATTGTTTCTGTTGTGCTGTATACTATTACTTAATAACCAACACCATATATTAAGTCGATCGTGTTTGTCCACGTGCGGATTAAATAGGATATTATTCGGTCATTTCTCGATTGTACTCATTTCGAAAGCTCATCCAAGCATTCGCGTTTGAAAAAAAGAAAAAAATTATAAATATGTATTTCAAAAAATTCATCATGAAAAACAAAATTAGAAAAAGAGAAAAATTTCCTAAAGAAAAAGTGCCTTTGTAATTAATCTAATTCACGGGAACTACTATATTACTCCTACTACTAGAATATAATTGAAGTACAAAATATGAAATGACAACATAAATTAAAAAAATAATTAACATTCAATATTTTGATTATTTCCGCGATATTTTAAATTAGTTTCTTAAATTATTGAAAGGCAGTGGATCAGTTCAACAAAAACAAATTAAAAGCAGCTTTTTTAAAAAAATAATTTTTATTTTTTATAAAAATTTGTTTTTTTTCTAGTGAATTATATATACAAAAAATTATTATCTTTTTAATAAAGAGCTAAGCCTTAAGAGACAATTATGCTTAATTTTCAGATTAAATTAAAAACCATATCCAAAACCGTATGGTACATAAGGACATGGATTACATGGATCAATTAATGGATATGATGGAAACATTGGAAATTGTGGTAATAATGGTAAACATGGTTGACAAACTGATACACATTGGACACAACATTTATTCTTCTTTTTACTTGAACAACTACCCATTTTTTATTTTTTAAATTTATTAATATCAAATTTTTATTGATTATTAATTTTACCTTAATGTTTTTATAGGCATTTTTTTAATTTTTTTTCGTTTATTTTCTTATACAAACAAAAAATATTTTGACACATTACATCATTGATACAAAAAATAAAATACAAATTTTAAAAATTGAAAAATGTAAATTTTGATACAAAATATTTTATTATTCAATAAATTTAATAAACATTAAAAAAAACTTGAATTCTTTCTTTCTAGTTTTAGACCCTAATCAAGAAAAAAAAAAAATTAAAGAAGTGTCTATTGCATCACTGTGTTACAATAAAATAATTTATTGCGACACTGTATATGGTCAATACAAAAATTTTGTAAAATTAAAAAATACAGTTTTTCTACCGAATTAACGCCGGACCGTAATCGTACCCGAACTTTAATAAAAATAAATAAATTTTTTTTGTATAGTCCATACCGCACGCAAACCCTACTAAAAAAAAAATTTCTGAAAAGTTCTTTTTTTCGAACCGTACTAAAAAATTTTTTTTAGTACGGTTCGGTACGGGTAGGCTGTTAATTTGGTAGAAACGCTGTATAATCCTTTAAAGTCACTCTCACACGTCAATTTTACCAAATTTATCGTAAACCATGTCAGGCCTGGGCCAGTATTTTCAAAAACTAATCCATTAAATAAAATTGAACCTTTATTTTAGGCATTATCATTAGCATTGAATTATTTTTTATTTTTCTGGCATTAGCGTTATATCAAATTTTTAAGCATTAATAGTGCATTAGAAAAGCATTAAACATAACTTTTAATTACACTAAAATAATTTGGCGAATTTTAAGTTTAAGTTTAACTAAAAGCTTAAAATTGACAAAAAACTTAAATATTTAACACTAAAACTTAATTAATTGATTTAAGTAAAATAATTTTGTTGATTCTCATCAAATCTGATTAAAAATTGAGCAATATTTAATTTTGGTTTTTGCTTCTACAGAGGTTCTAACATAGATGTTGCGTCAACCGCCAACCGTTTTTTTTGACCGTAACCGTAACCATATAATAAACATCTTAAGATTAAAAACTAAGACTAATTAACACAGGTTACGATTGAGCTTACATTGATTTTAGAACGACTGTATACAAATTATCCCCTTATCTAATTACTTCAAATAAATGTTACCAAAAATACAAGAAAGAAATTTGCTACTATTTATTCGATATTTTTTGACCGTTACCTTAAAAAAAAATTTTATTCAAAAAAATTTATTTTCTAGCATTTTTTTTGAACGATAAACGATTTTAAATCTGGTAAAGTATGTTTTCTTTTTCTAGAAAATTACGCCTTTAGAAAAGTTTAAGACTAAAATCATTTATTTCAAAAGGAAAGTTCCTTTAAACGAAAATTCTTTCTTTAATAAATTTGTATTTACCGCTTTATTTTTTAGATTTTTAGAAAAATAAATTTTAATCGATCCCTTTTTTTGTCTTAAGTACTAAGTACTTAAGCTTCAGTACTTATTCCTATCCCTGGCTATAATTCAAAAAAATACTTTAATATTTCTATTTTAATAGAAATGATTTCAAAAATTGCTTCGAATCAATTATAAACCTGTTTTGTAACATGCTATAAAAAGTTTATTTGTAGTGCCGGTTTTGTTCCTGTTCTGTGTTGGTTTTGTTTTGGTTATGCTATGTCTCAATAAATAGAAAATTTTAATGCTTGCTTTCATTATTGGCATTATCATTAAATATCTTTTTTAATGCATTAAATTAAGTTTTAGTTAATAATATAACATGGTTACCATGTTATATTATAAATTCTGAAATATGTGTTAAAAAAGAAAAATTCTCCGACTGTAATTTATTTTTATAACTTATATATTCAATGAAAAAAAAATAATTTTATTTTTTAATTTTAGAAAATTTTTGTATTGACCATACATAGTGTTGCAATAAATTATTTTATTGTAACACAGTGTTGCAATAAAATGAATGTGAATTTTGGTACAAATGTACCAAAATATTTAAAAAAAAAAACAATTTTTAGTGTTACAAATTTTTATATGAATTGTAACTAAAAAATAAAAATGATACAATATGATACATCATCTGTATCTTTCAAATATTTTAAAATTAAATTTTTCTAATTTAATTTTAGTTGATAAAAATCAATATTATCAATTTTAGATATAGACAAAAATTTTGTCTGAAATAATCAAATATTTTGAGAACTAAAATATGCTTTTTTTTATTTAAAAAAAAAATTACTCAACATTTTTTTCTAAATATTGAATTAAATTTTGAAATTAAAGGCCCAGAGAAATTGCTTTTAAAATTGTATTCAACTGGAATTTTTCCATAATCAAAAAATCTCGATTTTTTTTAAATTATTAACTTAATAAATAATTTAGTTAATTTTGATACAAATTTTAAAGGATTTGTATGATAAATTACCAAGTGACAATATACCTTTAGTGATGAAAAGAATAATTTCTAATTTGAAAGTGTATGGTGATTTAAAAAATATTAGTGGAATTTTATTAATAATCGATTTGAACTAATGAAATCAATTATGTATCCAAATAATCATTTTTTAAATGTATTGACTTAGACTTTAATCAACTTTATTATAATAAGTCCATTCAGCTATTCGTGAGGTGTATATAATTGTTAATCAACTATGTATTGTATGCTTTTTACCTTTCACAGCTAGTTCGTATCAAATCATGTCGTAAACAATTGGTTGCCGTCAAAATACTCAGTCGAATTTCCAGATTAATTTGGTCATAAAGTTAGTTTGCTACACCCGAAAACATAAGACCAGCAGCTATTGATTTAATTGGCAATGGATTCACAATTGTGGAGCCTTTAATTCGACCAACATATGTTAGAACTATCAGCAGATGCTGAATTATATTTATCAAGGTATTAATTTGCAAAAAAAATTACTCTTAGCCCTTAACGCCCGGTTATATCATATATGATACATTTCTAAAAGCTATTAAAACTTCTGGCCTTTTTTATGGAAAAATTAAGATAGTAAAAAAATCTAATTAAAAAAAACTTGTCATTGGTAATATACTTTCTTAACGTTCACGCATGAAAACAAGGAAAAAATGATTTAAAAAAAATTCTTTAAATTTTAATTCAAAAAATTTAATCGGTTTTTATCAAAAATTCAAATGCTACAACTTTGGATCAAATTTTAATTCAAAATACATGTCACTCTATATGAAATAAAATACGAGGATTTTTTGATATACTAATTGTTTTAAATTCACTTAACTGATGCATTTTTTTGAAGCAGGGCATCTCTTAAAATCACTTAAAATTGTTGTTTTTCAAAAGGCTACCATAAGCTGTGTGATTTATTTTTTTTTTTTTTTGGTACTTTCATTAAATTTTTGAATTTCTCGTCAAAATGTATTGTATTTTTCGATATCTCGAAAAATGGACAAGCGGTACGTTTAGAGTTAAAAATAAATTAAAAACTTTTGTTCTTTGAATGTTTTTTAATTTATTTTTAACTCTTAACGTACCGCTTGTCCATTTTTCGAGATATCGAAAAATACAAATAACCCTTTTTGTTCTATGATTGTTTTTCTTTCCTATTCCTTCAACCCTTATTAATCTCAATTTTCATTAAATGCGGTGTATATTTTTTAATTTTTAGTAAATTAGACCAAGAACTAACCCATTTTTTTATTGAGAGTGTTTTCTGAACGGATTTTAGACGGGCTTTGAAAATTAAATAAAACTTGTGAAATTTTATAGCAAATAGAAGCTTTAAAAATTTATTCTATTAAATAGACAAAACTAATATTAAATAAAGGTTTATATTTAAAATTTAAATGTTCAACTCAAAGTTTTAGACGAAAACGAAATCAACCAACAAAAAAAATTTCATTTACCGTAAATTCTCGTTCATAATTACATGTAATAATAACTAGACTTCGGATATAATTCCAATATACTTCAATAGGAATTATATTCGAAATCTAGTAATTATTACATGTAATTATGAAGGAGAGTTTACGGTGTATACACTTGAAAGATCTAAATATTGAGAATTAAGTCCAATTAAGATATATTAAGATTTAGCTAATTTTGTGCCTTAATAACTCATCTCTATTCAAATAAAAATTTTCTGAAAACATTTTTAATTAAAGAGTTAACCGTATTTTATAAAAATAAATATTGATTTCCAACTATTTGATTCATAATAACCAAAATAATGGTTATTAAATTTTCAAAAAAATTAAATTTTTAAATGAAAAATGACTAAATATAAAGTTTTTTTAACAAAAATAATTCAAAATAAAATAGTTTTCTAAAAAATCAAAACCATATTCGCTAGATATAACCATTATATTTTTAAATTTTTATTCAGAAAATTTTCGGAATCGCTCTTTAATTGAGCAATAGAATTTAAAGATACCATAAATATTAATGACTTCGGGGACCTTAAAATCAGAGTTAATTTTACATAAATAGAGTTACACATTAATTATTTGAATTAGTTAAGTATTGAATGCATTATAAGTTTCAAATTTAAAAAAACGATAAGTAGTAAAATCCCGTTAATATTTTTAAATATGTTGCAATTGGTTTATTTTATTTTTTTTTTGTTCTTTTATTTTTTTGATTTTTCATTTTTGTCAGATGAATCTTTTTATTTATCCAACTATTAAGAAGAAAATTTCTCTTTTTTTTTGTTTCTTAACGATGCAAATTTTAAGGTAAAATTTCATTCACCAAATAATTAAATCATAAATAAATCTAACCCCCATAAAAAATATCTTATCATTTAGGGTATCAATTTAGGATACAATAATCTTTACACAGAGATAAACTTTTGCTTTTGAATTCTTATTTATGTTGTTGTTGTTCTTTTAGATTTAGACTTCAGATTTTATGAGACAAACTATTTTTTTATGTCAAAGTGACAGAGTGTTACTCAAAATATACAATTTAATTAATTAATCGAGAATAGTCTACGAGTCTAAAATTAGAGTTAAACACAAGCCTAGCTAATTTAAAAAAATGGCCCGATTCGACTTGTTCAATTAAAACTCGACGTACAAATAAGACCATTGGACAAATTTCTAAATCAAATAGATCCGGTTAAATTTAAAAAATTTAATTAATGATCTGTTAAATGTCAATGAGGGCTCTCTCAATGTAAAAAAAATAATTTAAATCAAAGTATGTCGACTAATACAACTCCAGTACATTATGTTGTGACATGTGTTTTTAGTTCCATTGTAAATCGTTGTCTTGTAAGCAAACAATCACGCGCTATACGCTTAAACAAATTTATACAAATTATTGAAAAATTAAAAATGGATTGACATGATCAAAATATGACATTGCCTTATTACAATTTAATTTCTTTATCAAACGTTTAACCCAAAGAGAATATCAAAAAAGACAATTTGTCATTTTGGATTCGACTAGTCACAATGGTTTATTTAGTGAGGAATATAAGTCAACCACATTATTCTCTATGACCAATATTACTAGAAAATTCCAAGCTCATATTGACATATTCTTTAATAGAGATGTTGAAACTAAAAAAAAAATTTGAAAAAATTAAGTCGATTCGATGAACGTTTAGCCATGAAATTAGATTGTAAACTAGAGGATTGTGTTAAATTGAATATATTGGATCTATTTGATCTTATATATTGATATGTAACAATATGAAATATATCAAAATAATTTGATAGCTGATCGACCCGAGGACATATTTCCATCGAAATTGTCTCAAAGGCTAAAAAATATTTAAAACAAAAGCTCAAATTGGCGTGTTTAAATGAATTCGATGAGAATAATGTTTGTCATAATGTACTTAAGAGACTCGATAGCATAATGGATTTAAAAGACTCGAAGTTTATACTACACGACTGGTTGTATAAGAAAAAAGAGATCAAATCCAATTTGGAAATGACTACAAGTTAAAGTAGACTGTTAAAAAAAAACTATACAACATCACGTATGTGGGAGTCATTTCAGGAACCACTTACATGGCAACACTTTTTTTGTCGTCTGGCATCAAATACAACACAGGGAAATAATACAATAAGTTAACAAAATTATGAACCTGAGCCCAGACCAGCTTTATTAGTATCCTATTTGGATAAGGACGCGGTTACTATATCACCATATGCTCTTAAATTTTGGGATAAACTTAATTTAGAACTAATTAACTTATTCAAGGCAAACATATCTCGCCTATTTAATTCTATTTCTCGATATTGATTTTGTAAATAAACAAGTTGTTTTTTAGAATATTTAAATACAAAATCGTTTGTTAAATATTTTAAAGAGTTGAATTCATGAATTATGTCGTTTAGATTTAAATAGACCTGTGTTGAGAATAGCATCCGATGGTGGTTTTGGTAAATAAGTAAGTAATAAATATAAAATTGCTTAGTTTGTGACTAGCGCTGGTCACAACATTAAAACAGATGAGAAATATATGGTAGCAATTTTTATGAAAATTTTAATTCATTAATAGTCAATTTTCTTTTTATGATGACAAATAGATAGTAGCGTAAAAAAAGAAAATTTACCACTTAATGAATTATATATATATATATTACACTTTTATGTGAACCACTTTATATGAGTTGGCATGGAAATAATATTTTATGCTTCTTGATTATTGCTAAAGCTTTATTTTAAGAATGAAATGCAAATTTTTCACCGATGTTCAAATGATTTTAGTAGATATGATTCTCAATTTAAAGTGAGAATCTGGTGAAATATTCAAGTAAGTAAAGCTTATTAACCCTATTGACAAACGTCATCAGCCAAACTAAAAAGGCCTATAGTAATCAAGATAAATCAGACCGAATCCATGCAATGGCTAAAAAGGCCTACGAGTCTTCTGACTCGGCTTGGTGAGGATCAGTACCGAGTTCGTCGTCATTTTTTTTTTTAAATAAATGTTTATTAATAGAACCAAAAAGGTTTTAATAAAAAATTTAAGGTTTGATAAGTACCTTGAGCTCACTTCATCTAGGGGGCGTCGAAAAAAGAAACTATTTTCTTTTTCAAAGCACTTATCATTTTATTAATAGAACCAAAAAGGTTTTAATAAAAAATTTAAGGTTTGTTAAGTACCTTGAGCTCACTTCATCTAGGGGGCGTCGAAAAAAGAAACTATTTTCTTTTACGAAGCACTAATGCTATATTTAAGGCTAAAAAGTTTAAAAAAATTAATATTTTAAAAATTACATGCATTTAGGATAGCATTTTGTAATATTTTTTTTTATTTTAAATTAAAATAGAATATCTTTGTATCATTCTAGTATTTCTTTTTTTAAAAAATTTTCCTTTTTTTTTGTTGTTTGAAAAAAAACTAAAAATTTTAAAAAAGAATTAAAAAATTTTAATTTTTTTTTATTAGATAATAATTTACAAATCCTTTTTTTTCAAAATTTAAAAATGAACTCGAATATTAGTTCCTTTAAAACTAATTCAACTTGTTTTAGCGGACAAAAAGTTAGAGCTCCAATTATTTGTCCAAAAGAGATGGTAATTTATCTTAAATTTTTTATTTCCTTCTATTTTTAATTTTTCTTTCGTAGTCATCTACACAACTTACAAATCAATATAAGCATTTTACAAACACGTGTGCAGCAATTTATCTGAAAAATATATCTGATCCAAAACCAACTTCATCCGAAGTTAGACATAAAATTGATGGTATTAGATTTTAATCCTGCTAAAATTATTTGCTTACGAAGATTCAATTTTACATAAAGATTATGAGATACCAGCTCCTGATTTTAACTTTGGGCTAAAAGTGGTTGTTATGTTGCTTGGAACCCGATTTTACAATGCCTGGATTTATCTTTTTCCAGTAATTAATTTTTTTTTCTCAATCTTTAAAAATAATAATTTTTATCAAATAAATAGAAGACTATTATTGTGGTTTGAGTAATGAACAAAAAGACAGGTTCCAAATTATTTCAAAATTCCCGGTTATAAAAAAAACAAAAGATCATAAAATATCAAAACAGTTCAATGAGATTTTACGTATTTCAAAATCGTTTGAAATATTATAAAAATCAAAAGACTGTACCAATTTTTTACTTTTTTGTTAATTTTTTTTTTTTAATTTTCTATAAAATTCTAGACTTCGTTGTTCCTGAAAACTCATCGGAGACTGAGTCTGTTAAAAGCGCAATAAGTATTTAAAAATAATCTTTACAGGAGTTTATATTTTTAAAAAATTTCTTTAAATTAAAAGTCTATCCTACGGAATGTGAAAAAAATTCGGGTAAATTTAGATAAATAAATTAAATTAAAATTAAACATATTCGAAATTTTTATATTCATTTAAGGACATGACTTATTAATAAATGATCACATAGACCTAGATGAAGATTTTTTTGTCGATGATACCCTTGAATACGGTAAGATATAGAAAAATTGAATTTTGGATGTATATAATCTCTCAATTCTCATAAATAAATTGATTTTTTAGAAGAAACAGCTCCAGAAGAAATAATGAGTCGAGAAACAAAAAAAGAACTAATAGAGGGTATTTATTAAAAATAAATTTTATTCGAAATTATTTTTTTCTAAATTTATTATTTGAATATAAAAAAGACTGGTTTGAAAAATTTGACAATGCTGATAGAATAAGTTTTTCCGAAATAATGACTAATCAAGAATCAAATTTGACAGAAAAAAAAGAAAAATTTACATCAATATTAGGTAAGTCACAAAAATTTCTTTAAAAAAAAAAATAATTAAAAAGAGAATTGAAGATAAAAAAAAAGAGTTGAAAAAAAAGAAAAAAAGTGATTTTAAAGGAAAATCAAAAAAAATTAAAAGCAAACAAAAAAAAAGTAAAAAAAAATTAAAAAAATTTTTAAAAAAAAAATAAAATTAAGTAATTAAAAAAATTTTTTTAGTTGTTGTTCCTCAGGACCTTTTAATCGAGCAAAGTAAGCTTAGAAAATTTTTTTTTAAGTCCATTTGAAATTTTTTCTTTATTATTAATTATTTTTGATAAAAAAACTTATGGCATAATTTAAGTTAAATTTTTTTTTTAAAAGCTGTTGTGATTGAGGAGCCTGTTGTTGAAGAAAGTAAGTATCTCAAATTATTTTTCGGATAATTTAAATTATTTTTTAAGCAAATTTTTAAATCGAATTTACTTAAAAAAGAATTTTTGTATGCGAAATTCATCAACTTTAAGTGATTCAAATTTTATTTTTTAGCTGTTGTGATTGAGGAGCCTGTTGTTGAAGAAAGTAAGTATCTCAAATTATTTTTCGGATAATTTAAATTATTTTTTAAGCAAATTTTTAAATCGAATTTACTTAAAAAAGAATTTTTGTATGCGAAATTCATCAACTTTAAGTGATTCAAATTTTATTTTTTAGCTGTTGTGATTGAAGAGCCTGTTGTTGAAGAAAGTAAGTATCTCAAATTATT
This sequence comes from Brachionus calyciflorus, assembly GCA_002922825.1. NCBI lineage: Eukaryota > Metazoa > Rotifera > Eurotatoria > Ploima > Brachionidae > Brachionus > Brachionus calyciflorus. The sequence continues at coordinate 25,440 of NTPY01000831.1, read as the reverse complement.
TTTCGGATAATTTAAATTATTTTTTAAGCAAATTTTTAAATCGAATTTACTTAAAAAAGAATTTTTGTATGCGAAATTCATCAACTTTAAGTGATTCAAATTTTATTTTTTAGCTGTTGTGATTGAGGAGCCTGTTGTTGAAGAAAGTAAGTATCTCAAATTATTTTTCGGATAATTTTTTTAAAACTGTTTTTGAAGAAAAAGTTTCAGTTAGAAAAACATTTAACAAAAACAAAAAAAGTATTTTTTAAAATATTTCAAACTTAAAAAATAAATTTTTTTAAAATAATTTTTATATTTATTAGAAAGAAATTTCAAGGTGAATAACAATTTTGAAGACAAAAGTAGTTAATTGAAAAAAATAATTATTTAGAATTTAATTATTTAATCAATATTTTTAAGGCCGATTAGAAAGAATCTCGGAGTATAATTTGATCGAAAAAAAAATGGATAATGTAAAGAACTTAGGAAAAATGGTTGAATTAGAAGACAGGTTTAAAAAGAAGACAAAATCAAAAATCGAAACGGCAAAATTTGGAGTATTTTTAATATTTTTTTGGATTTTTTTTTTTTTATTTTTTCTATTTCAATTGTTAGTTAAAAAAAATTATAGCCCATGATTTTCTGAAAAAAAACCGTTTGTTAAGTGTGCCTGGTTTGATAATCCTTACACAAAAAAAAAATATAGTCCGTAAGTAAAATTAAATTTATATTAGAATTCAAAAAATTATAAATTAAAAAATTTTAAAAGATCATGGGAACCACTTGACAATTTATCATGTACCTCAAGCTTTATTGGCGCTTATGATAAAAAAAATAAAGTTAATTTGAAGAATTACATTGACTCTAGAAAATTTCTTCAGAAAACAAAAAGTTTCAATATGGAGGAAGCAGATAAAGAAGCACATAGAATCACAGACGAATATTATTCAATAATTGATAAAGGGCCATTGGAAATTAATTGAAATTATTTTTTTTGGATATCAATCAATGAAACATTTTTAATATTACCATAACTTCAATAAAATTTTTGAAATTTTAATCTCATTTTAATTTAAATTAAATTGATTCAAATCAAAAACTTAACAAATAAGTCTAAAAAAAAAGAGTCTAAAATTGATAAAAATTAATTAAAAATATGCTATTTTAAAATTTGATCGGTTTTAAATCTGGTTATTGATTTTTTTATAATTTCTATTTTATTTAAATATTTTTCATAAATTTTATTTTATTAAATAAGAGGTCCCAAGTGTTATCACTCAATTTTTTTCTTGTAGTTGTTTTAATCTCAAAATAATTCTTGCAATTAGCTTTTGATGGAGGTCACTTTTTTTTCAAGAATTCTTAAAATTAAAAAAATTATTAAACTCAACTGAAATTCGAATTTCATTTTTTTCAAAGAACAAAGTACCGTGTTCCCTAGCTAAATTTAGCAGCAAAAAAAGTTAAGAACTGGATTTGGTGCTTGTACTATTCTACAATCATCCAATCTTATAATTAACTTGACTTGTTATTCAAAAAAATTTACCTTATAACCTTGTTTAAGAATGCCCCCCTTGGTACCCAAAATTATATGTGTGATGCATGCAACTACATAGAAACACAATGTTATACAAAAAAAGTTTAAAGATGCAACGAACCCGATGTGTAATTTCGGGGTTTAACCAAATATTAATTAATAAACGCATTGTTTTTAATCGAAAACTCTGGATTGATGCGTCATTCTTATTAGAGCTAAAAAAAATTGATTATTTAATAGTTTTTTCTAACTTTGGTAAAAAGAGCAGGGTTATTAAAAAAATATAAATATTATAAAAACTATTTTTTCAAGTAAAGTAGCAGCTTTTTTATTTGAAAACATATTATTTTTAAAGATAAAGCTAAAAAAAAAAGATTTTCTTTTTTGGTTTGTGTTGACCATTGTTGTAATAGTAAGTGTCTATTTTAAGAAAAACTCAAACAATTCTTATGTGCTAATTTAAATAATTACGGTCTATGACTTCGGTCAACTTAATAAGAATATTTTTCAATCAACTAATTCATTTGAATAGATTTAAAGAGATTCTAAAAATAAATTTTATTGATCCTCTTTTGCTGTGTTTCTTAAATCAAAAAATTTTTATTTTAAACTTTTTTAATTTAAAGCATTTTTCAGAAAACATTTCAGAAATGAACCGTTCTATTAATTTTGAAAATATTGAGAAATTAATTGATTGCACTGCATTATATTTTTTTGAAAATGAAATCATTGAGCTTGATTCAAATTGGAGAAAAAAAGAAAGCCATATTTCAAAAATAACACGTCTTTATTTTGATAAAAGGCCTTTTGATAAAAGAGCTTCCCTTGATTTTTACATAAAATGGAAATATGATAGAAACCTTTTTAAGTCAAAAGTTTTTGCAAGATTAGAAGCTTTAAAAAGCTCAAAAGAAGTAAATGAAAAAAACAAAGATTATATTTATCTGTCATCAGAAGAATGGAAAAGATTGATTTCTTTTACAACAAATGGACCTAGGCCGAAATTAAAATCATGTTCAATAACAATTTTTAACGAAAAATTTAGAGAAATAGGCTTTAGCTGTCAATTTAAAATAGAAAAAAACTACTTTTCAACTGCGAAAAAGCAAAACAAAAAAAGAATTTTTTGGAATGCAGTCTTTCGGTGTATTATTTGTGAAAACTCAGTCCATGCTAATTTACAAAATAAACCTTTGGGAAGCGCAAAAGTTTTTATAGAATTAGAAATTCAGAACAAATCATGCATCGGAATACAGAAAGAAATAAAAATAAGGTTATTAAGTGAAGAAAGAGATCTCTTTAAGCAAGAAATAGCTTTAAAGGGTGCTACGAATTTCAAAACTGAAGCTACATTTACAGGTATTAAAATAAAAATTAAAAAAAATATATGTTTAAATAAAAAATAAAAAAGGAGACGTAAGAAAATTAGGTTTATCTAGCACAACAATCAGAAAACTAAAAAGTGAATATAGGCATCGCTTCCAACTCCATAATGATTTTAGGATAGACGCAGATACAGCTAAACTAATGTTTGACTATTTTCTAAAAAATAGTAAATCAAGAAGATTAGAAGGCTACATTCAAGAGATATATTCAAACCCATTCGGCGTTTTACTTATTTCAGAAATACAAGTAATATTTAAAAAAAATTAGTAAATTATATAAAAGAAATATAAAATATAATAAGATTAAAATTTGGAGCCTGATAAGCGAAAACAATTCTATTTGGTATTTCGATGCTACTGGATGCCTAATGCCTAAATTCAGAAGTCAGCAAGAAACATTATTATATACTTTTGTTTCACATGATTTGATAAGGAAAAAACTTCTTCCAGTGGCCGATTTTTTATCAAGTGCAAATGATACTATTACAATTGGGAGTAGTATTACTAAAATTCTTCAGATGTATGGAGGCTATTATTTTTTTAAACATCCAAAAATAGTAATTACTGATTTTTCTTGGGCGAACATTCATGCCTTAATGAATTCATTTAATAAAATAGATGTTATTAGTTATCTATTTTTAACTTATCGATTTATTGTCAAGAAGGAAACTCATGCGATTTCTTCTTTAAATACAATAATTTATATTTGTTCAACGCATTTTTTGAAAAATGTTGTAGAAGATGTTGATAAAGAGCTTTTAAATATAAAAAATGAAAAATTTAGACATAAGATTAAACAGGTATTTGTCCTATCATTTGTTTTACTTCAAAATTCGACTGATTTTAATGAGTTTTGTGAAAATCTTATTTGTGTCAAAAAAATTTTTGATATGAAATACAAAACATCTGATTTTGAAAAAGTAATAATAAAATTAGATAAAAATTTGGCTTTTCGAAATATTGATTGGCTCAAAAATATATGCAATGATTTAAAAAACTCGAATGCCGATAAGAAGCCTATTTTTTTTATTAGCAATTCAAATATTAATTATTCAGAAGATTCTCCGTTTACAGGATATTTCAGAGATCTTTTCGCCAAACTTGAAGAAAATGATGTGATCCCAAGCGATGTACCAAATAACTTTTTTTTTCCCAATTTGTTTGGAATAATCAAAAAGAAGCTTCATCTCCTACCTTTTTGGTCTGGACTCCTTTTACATAATTTTGGAACAAAGAAAACAAGGCTTTCAAATAATTCAGTGGAGCAATGGTTTTTCTATTTCAAAAATAAAATTTTGGACGTCAATAAAAGAGTTAAATACTATCGGCTTTTATATACAAGCGAAATCGCAACCCCGCTTTATTTTGATTTAAATCATAATTTTAAGTATTTTTATGAAGATCATTTTAACATGAAGTACCAGAGTTTTGAAGCAAATAATATGTTTTTAAATAGTAAAATCGAAAAAGAAATGTGGGCTTTAAAAAAACCCCTTAAACCAAAGCCTAAATATAATTCAAAAACAATTGACTTAAGTTTTATGAAAACCGGACTTTTTGACCAAAAAGTAGACCAAAAACTAATATCTGACATTGAAATCGAGGAACAGATGGAATGGGAAAATCAAAAAGAAAGCAAAGAGGAAATCCTTGGTATTTCATCAAAATTTTTTACATTTTTACAATAATTCTTCAAATTATATTTTCAAAAGTTATTGACTTAACTGAAGATGAGAAAAATCCAGTCAAAAAAATTTCAACGAAGAGACCAAGTTTTTAATATATTACAAAGTCGACGAACTCAAAATACGACAAAGTGATATTAGAAGGCTCCTAAACAGTGAATGGCTAAATGATGAGGTAATCAAATAATTTTAAAAAAAGAATTCTAAAAGTTTAAAATTTTTATTTAAGTTAATTCAAATGTTTGCTGTTTGTGTTATAAAACAAAGCAAAAAGAAAATTTTCCTTTTTGATTCTAGATTTATAACTGAGGTTTTAACAAAGAAAAATTTTATGCAAAATACTTTTAATGTGAGTTAAAATTATATAATATCAACCGGTAATAATTAAAATTTTTTAAGTTTAACAATTTTACTGAGCTATATGGTTTTGTTAATGAAAATAATGACCATTGGACCTTAATATTTATAAATATAAAACAAAAACAATTCAGTTATCTTAACCCTTTTGGTGAAAATTCATTAATTAAAAACAAATTTTTTAATAATTGGAAGTAAAATCAATTGCTAAAAATAAAGTCAAACAAATAAATAAATTTTATTTTTGTAGAGAATTTTGTAGGAATTACGGATACTTTAAGGAAATCAAATGGACTCTCTTTGACATAAAACACCCAATTCAACATGACTCAGTTAATTGTGGTGTTTTTGCTTGTTATTTTTTAAAATGTTTGGTTCAAGATAAAAAAGTAAACTTCGAATCAAAGCAAGAAGATCTCTTTAACTACAGGCTTGAAATTAATAATTTGATAAAACAATTTTCAAACAGAAATTTTTGTTCGTACTGTGGTAATAACTTAAATGCCAATGAACTCACATATTAATTAGTCAAATAAAAATGTTTTTCAAAGTAAATATGCAAAAATTTTGATTATTAAAATTAAAATTTTTTTTTATAATTTTATAGATTATATTAAAATTAATTATAAAAAACAAAAAAAGAAATGGATTCTGAAAAAGTTTTGACAAAAAGAAATTTAAATTAAAAACGTTAAAATTTAATTTAAAAAAAATTTATTATTAAGACTATTCTGTTCTGTTTTTGGATATTTTAAAGATATTAAGTGGAACCTATTTGATATAAAACACCCGATTCAACAGGATACAATAAATTGTGGTGTGTTCGTTTGTTATTTTTTAAAGTTTTTAGTTCAAGAAAAAAAAATTGATTTTAAAACGAGGAAAAATGATCTTTTTAACTATAGAAATGAAATTAATAATACAATTAAACAATTTTCAAATAAAAATTTTTGTTCTTTTTGTGGAAATAATATTCAATCGAATGAACTTACATTAAAAACAGACTGTTTTCATCGTTATCATCTAACATCCTTAAGCTCGACAAAGAATGATTTATTTTTTTGTCCTTTATGCTTTTAATTTGTTTAAAGAATAAAAATTAAATGTTAAAAGTTTTATTTTTTTATATTTTAAAACTGACTTATAAGCCAGTCAGGCAAAGATGTATTTATTAGATATCTATGAACTTATCTGATTTTTAAAGTCTCGTCAAGTCAGTTTTTGTACGAAAAAACACATTTTTTAAAATAAAATAGTTTTTTTTATTTAAAAAAAATAAATCAAAAATAAGAGAGATAAATCATAAGAGCTTATTTTATTTAAAAAATTGAGTATTTATATTAATCATACTTTTTTTTATTTATGGAGTTTTAAAAATAATCAAAACCTTTATAACTGAATGATAATGAGTAATCCTAAAGGAAAGAGAAATTGTTCAGTTTCTGATGAAGCCACTGGTAGAGGACATTTACAAATAGATGCGAGCTTCAAAACAATTTTATTATCTAAGTCAACAAATCCAGATAATAAATTAGATAATCAAACTTTAACCAAATCTGACTGTTTAGATAAATTAAGTATTAAAATAATAGAAAGTCCAAAAAAACAGAGCTGCGTTACAGCGGAAAGCACTGATTCAAAAATTCTTCAGTCTGAAAAATTAGTTTTGGAAGTAAATAGTTAATTTTTAAAAGTCGCTTTTTGTTGTTTTTATAATTGTGGTATTATTTAGAAAGAAATGGAAAAACTTAAACTAAAAAACGAAAGTTTGACACTAGAAAATAATTTGTTAACAGAGGTCTTAAAAAAAAGGAAATGTCACTATCCAAAATGTGATGGACAAGGAAATACAAATAAAAAAAATAATTCACACTGGTCTATCAGTTATTGTCCTTTATTTAAAAAGGTAAAAACTTTTTACTTATAACCGAAAGAAATGATATTAAAAATTGTTTTTAATTAATTTTAGGAGCAAGAATCAATAGAGTCGAATGTCAAAATAATATCAGATTTAAGAGCTGAGCTGCGAAGTCAGCAAATTGAAAACGCGAATATTTTTGAGTCTTTAAAATTGGATCTCAAAGCACAATTAATTAAAAAAGACAAAGATTTTGCAGCATTAAAGGAAGAAAAAAACAAGCTACAAGTCAATTATGATAGCCTACGTATTGAATTAGATAAGAAATTTCAAAAAATGTCGGATGTGATTTTAGAAAAGGACAAAATGATATTCAAACTTTTGGATAAAGAGTGAGTTATTCTTTTTCGGTAAAATTTAATTTATAATATTATATTTTAAAACAATTATCTAAAAGGGAAGGAAAACCATCCATTTATACGAAGGAAAACGCTGAAGATTCTTTTGATCTTTTCTAAAGGAGAATTATTAATTTTAAAAATAAATTAAAAGATAACAAGAGCTTTCATTATTTTAAATAAAATTTTAAGCAAAATATTTTTTTCATCCAATTTTATAAATAAACGAAAACTTTAAAAAACTAAAGTTCTATTTTTTTTAAAGTCCATTCAATTGGAAAGATATTTGGACGATGAATTCAATTGAAAAGAGTAACACCTTGCTTAGAATTTATCTTGCTAAAATTTTTCGAATGTGGTAGATTCTTTTATATCGTATTCATTTGTAGAGAGGCGCATCGGGTTAATCCCATCAAAACCATGTTAAAAACTTTTTTCTTCAATTTTTTAACATGGTTTTGATGGGATTAACCCCATGCGCCTCTCTGCAAGAGAATACGGTACATTTAAAACTGACTTATAATCCAGTCAGGCAAAGATATTTTTACTAGATATTTTAATCAATTTATCTGATTTTGTAATAAAAAAAATTTTTAAAATAATTTTTATAGATTTAATAAAAATTATTATTCTTAAAAAAATCAAAAACGGAAATGAATTCTGAAAAAATTTTGACGAAAAGGAATTTCTCAAATTCAGATGACAAATCAAATGAATTTATCAATCTGGAAAGAACTGGAAAGAGCGTTAAAGCATTTTTAATTTCAAAATCAGATGCGACAGAAAGACATTTTGATAACCAAATTCTCACCAAAAGCGACGGAATTAACAAATTGGTTATCAAAATAAAAGAAAGTCCTGTTCAAAAAAACAGTCCACTTGGGAATTTTGCATTTACTGAACAAACTTCAGGTGACTACGACCATGAGGATAATTTAATAATAATTGATGACGAAGAACATCCAGAAAAAAAAACAGTTGGATTTGATTCAGATTCTTCATTTATAGACAATATTTTCAATGTTTCAAAGACATTTTTAGGGTCAGTAAAAAATTCTTTATCTGGACTGATGGAAAAAGTTAGTGAGGAATTAAATAAAGAGGTAATTATAACAAATTAAAAAATAATATAATTTTTATTGAACACTTAAAATTATTTTAGGATGAAATTTATGCTTCTACTCCAAAAAATAAACATTCTAAAAACGAAGATATTTTTAACTTTCAGCCTGAACGGGATGAATTTTTGACTGAAATTGGCAAAAAAAATAGACTTATTGTTGAAAAAGAAAATTTAATTCAGGATTTGCAGTCTAAGCTAATCGAAATCGAAGAAAAACAAACTATAGATTACAAATTGCTTGAATCTGAAAAAATAAGGCTAGAGGTATTCAAAATTATTTTTATCATTTTTGTTTTAATTCTTCTAATAAATGTCAATTTAAAGAACGTTTTTGCTTCTCGGAATACTGAATTTAATAGATACAAAGATGAATGTGCTGAAAACGAAGAAAATATGTGGAAGAATATCGAACTCCTAAAACTTGATATACAAAAAAAGGACATTTATTTTAAATTTTAAATGTTGCTTTTATAACAATTTATTCCATCCCAAATTTTTCTAATAGAAATAGTGAGATTTCATGGCTTGTTTCTTATCGAAATGAAAATGAAAAGCTTCAAATTCAAAATGAAAAATTAATTTCGGAAAATAAAAATATGTCAGAAAATTTGAATAGAAGAAAATGTCAATATCCCAAGTGTAATAGCCAAGGAAATAAAAATTCAAAACAAAAAAGCCATTGGTCGATAACTAATTGTCCTAACTATATTGAAGTAAAAATTCATTAAAATATTATTTTTTAATGTTTTATTAAAAAAAAATTAAGGATCAAAAAGCCAAAAAATGGTTAGAGCAAGCAATAATTGAACTAAGAGAAGAATTAGAAAAATCAAAAAAAGAAATTAACCGTGAAAAAGAGACACAATCTTTAAAGAATACTAAACAAATAGTGTTATTGGAAGATTCTAACATACAAAATCTAAAAAATGAGCTCGATAGATATAAATTAGATATAAAAAAAATATCAGAAAACAAGTAGGGAAATATTGACCGCTTTAAAATTTAAAAATTACTGATTTTAGTTTTAAAAAAAAGAGACTTTGAAGATAAAAAATTAAACCAAATGACGGCTGACACAGATAAGTTAAAAGATATTCTTAAAAATTTACAAAAAATTAATCAAAATTTGGAAGAGAAACTAAATGAATATCAATTAGAATTTAAACGACAAATAAATATTTTACAAAATGAGAAAGACGATTTAAATAAAAAAAATGAAGATATTTTAAAAGAGAGTAAAGAGCTAAGATTTCGCGAAGAGAATTTGAGAAGTAACACATCAAATGAAATTGCCAAGCTCAAACAAGATAAGTTAGAGCTTAAGTCTAAAATGTAAAATTAACAAAAATATATTTATATTTAAAATTTTTAATTATTTTTTTTTAACAGGATTGATTTTGAAGCATTACAAAAAGAAAAGAATGAGCTTAATTCTCAATTAGATGCTCTTCGAGGAATTTCTCAAATTGAAGCAGATAAAATGTCAGAAGAGTTTTCAGAAAAAAATCGAATAATTTCTGAATTATTGGATCAAAAGTAATAATTTTATATTTTTTAAAAGAATTTCTGAGTGTAATATTTTGTTTTAAGGGAAAAGCTCCAAACAGAATTAATTTTTTTGCAGACAGATAACAAGCAAAATGATGAGGTTTCTCGACTGTAAGTTTTTAATTTTGAAAGCTTTTTTTAGTCCTTTTTTAAAAAAATTGTCTATAACAATTTTAAGAGAAAACAAAATAAATAATTTAGAAAAGGAGTTAAGGGATAAAAGAGCCCACGAAGAGAATTTGAGAAGTAACACATCAAATGAAATTGCCAAGCTCAAACAAGATAAGTTAGAGCTTGAGTCTAAAATGTAAAATTAACAAAAATATATTTATATTTAAAATTTTTAATTATTTTTTATCAGTCAAAACCAACAGCAAAATTTAAATGACATTAAGTACAAATATAATGACCAACTAGCTATTTTTAGGAAGCGTTTTGAAGATTTGAACGAAAAAAATTCTAAATTAGCTCGTGAAAAGTAACTATAATTATTATTATATATATCTTTTTTTATTTTTCAATTTTTTTTAATATGTTATTTAGTTTATCTAGAGTTGAAGATCTCAATGCTCAACTTGAAATCGAAAAAAATTTTAAAATAAGTAGCGATCAGACGGCAAAAATAGCGAAGGGAGAGTAATAAATATTTCAATTTTATTATATATTCTTGTGTATTAAATATATTTATATAGGATAGAAAGATTAAAAAAAGATATTTCTGATCTTAAAACAAGTTTTAAACTCCCTAACAGAGACGGATCAGATTATTTTATTTTTAATGCAAAGGAAGTTAAATGTCCTTACCAAGTTTGTAAAGGATTGGGAAATGTTGATCCGAAATTTTCTAAACATTTTAAGTAAAATAATTAATTTAACAAACATATTAAAACTTTTTTTAAGAAATCTTATATTTTTAAGAGCTGCTTACTGTCCTCTGAATCCAGAAAATAAGGTAAAAATGGTCCAACAAAAGGATAAACTCGCAAAATTTAAGCCATCTAAGAGTGAATTATTAACAGATGACGGTAAATAAGTTTTTTCTAATAATAAAAAATTAATAATTGAATTTAAAAAAAAAGAAATGGATTATGAAATACCAAAAACAAATATTTTTGGAGATTTAATAAAGGAATGTGAGAAAATTGATTTAGATTTTAGCATTGACAGAAATTTTAGAAAAAGAACTTCTGAAAGTGAGTCAGATTCAGAGCCTAGTCTTAAGAAAAAGGACGGAAAATTAATTGATTCGAAAAAGGTAGTATAATTTGAATTTTTAAAAAATACATATTATATCTTATCTTAAACATTTTTAAAGACCATTGAGAAAAATCGAACCGGCAATTTATCAAAAGGTATTATAGAACTTATTGAAAGATCTACGATTGTTGGAATATATGTCAGTGATGGTTCAGCAGATGGTCGACTTGTTTATCGTGGTCCAAATGGAGGTCACTTCTATCTTAAGAATTCTGGACTAGTAGGATACATTCAAGATGTTCTACAAAAGGTGGAATTTTTCAATTAGTTCTTTTTATCTTTTTGTTTTTTTTCAAATTGCTTCTATTCAATTTTAAAATGGGGATGATTGATTTCATGTAAAAGTTAGAAAAAGGTCTTAAAGAACTTAGCATATACAAGCGATATTAATTTAGACATGATTTTTATTTTAGAGATAGGAGAGCAAATATAAAAATCACAGATTGATCATATATTGATCTGCAATACCATTATGGGACTAAGTTCTGTGATATTATATATTTGTTCTCTGATTCCCTAAAATGAAAATCAAGGCTATTTTAATATCGCTATGTTATGTTAAGCTCTTTAAATCTTTTTTTTAAACTTTTTTTGATTTCATAACTTGTTTTCATTGGATTTAACAATTTTAGTTTTTAATTTTTTATTTTAATTTGATTTAAATTTTATAGATAACAGTTTAATATTATTCTTAAATAAAATTATTTGAAAAAATTCATTTTTAAAATTTTATTACTATAATATTTATAAAGTGATTTAAAATTATTAAACATTCTAAATTTATACATTGGATAATAATTACCGAATATTAGCCCAAGTATCAAGAAAAATTAACAACCGTATTTCCTTGCTAAGTAACACATGCATTAAAACCCGAATTTTTGAGGAGTATCCAATTTTCTGATTGGTCGATTTTTTTTTCAACCTTATTATTTTAGCTAAACGAAACATGAACTTTTTTTGAAAATTTTTTTTAATGTTTCAAAACAAACTTAACAAAATCCTTCCAATTATCGAACTTCGCATTTATGTAACATTATATGAATTTAATTTAATTTTTGGAAGATATACATCTTGTATCATTTGATTCTATAAAATTTAGCAAAAAAAATTTAAGATAACTATTTTTTCGATCAATTTTATTTCTGTACTGTGTATTTTGTACTAAAATTCACAACCATTGCAATAAATTATTTTATTGTAACACTGTGTTACAATATGAGTCACCCAAAATTTAAGTTTTGATTTAGAGAAAAAATCGAGACGGTTTAGCTGGTGTAGCTCCAATTTAAAAAAAATAAAAATTGATAACGTAAAAAATGAAATTATTGAACATCCCTATTATTTCAAGTCGAAAGATCTATGAATTAATTTAAGTAATAAAAACAATGGTTACAAACCCGAAAACTTAGTTTTCTAACCATGGTATAATTATCGAATTGTATTTCAATCAATTATGTTACCCGTCTAATATCACTTATGTATCAGCTTTGCAGTTGATGCTTTTAGATAAAAAATTAATAGCATATGTTTTACACTTATCTGCTTGAGTACGTACTTTACAGTATAAATAGGGATTCTATTCTTTTTAACTTCAGTTCGATCCAACTTCAATGTTTCTTAAGTGCTTATTTAATAAACTAGTTATAAAATAAAATATATGAAGTTTGATACGATTGTACGATGCTTTAAAAAATAATGATTTTACAAGAATTTTTTCACTGAGTGATAAAAATTTTTTGTACACTGTGTACATGGCTTTGTAAACTTTTAAAGTTGTTTTTTTTTTAAATGAACCAAGGCTCTAAAGTACAACTAATTCATAACTACTGAAAAGAATTATTTTGTAATTTATAATCACAAGATCTATACTCCAGCTCTCTAATCATGTTAACATTTTGGCATGATGTATGTTAAAACAAAAAATATTTGTTTCTTGCATGTAGGAATTATTTATGCAATATTTTCAATTTATTGATTTCATGAATTTATTACGTACTAAGGTATGTTTAACATAAGACAGTTAATTGCAGATTTTATGAACCACTTTGGTATGTTAGAATTTAGTTCATATAGTATTTAAATTGAAATTTTGCCACTTTTTTATTTTACAACCAAAATTCATAAAAAAATGAATAGTTATATCTTTCAGGGAATTTTTCTGTCTAACGAAAAATCAAAACAAATCACTTTTTTCGGACTTAAAGCTCCAAAATTGAATTCATATTTCAATTAGCCAAATTTAAAAAAAAAAATTTTTCTAATTTTTTAAAGATAAAAATTAATCTTTTGTTAAAGTTCAAATGAAATTTTTATTCAAAAATAATTAACGGGGAAATTTCAATGTTATTTGAATAAAAAATTAATTTTTTTTAGTTTGAAGGCTTTAGTTACTAGAAAAAATAAAATAAAATAAAGAAACAATTTGGCAATTTCTTAACTTAAAAACATGAACAATTTAAAAATAATCTTAACTCTTGGTAACTAAGTTATTATACCTGGAATATGTAAAATTTAGCTTACTTTTTACATGAATAAAAAAGTTATTTTTTTAGTGTGTTTAAAATAAACAAAGTTAATTTAAGAAATAAAACACGAAATTCGAGCAAAGTCATAAAAAATGTTTCATAAAGAAACGTTAGGCAGTAGAAATATGGAATCTGGGTTAGAACCACCTGAAATATCAGCAAAAACATTTGTAAACGAAAAAAATTTAAAAGACCACAAAATAGAAAATCTAGAAGCGAATTTATTCAAAGGTTATACAAATTTAAAAGTATTAAATTTAGATAATAATCAAATTCGAAAAATACCCGAAAATATTTTTAATGATTTAAAAAATTTAGAATTTTTATTTTTAAGTGAAAATCAAATTACTCGACTTGAGGGCAATATATTTAAAGGTCTTTTAAGATTGGAGCAAATACATTTGAACTCAAATAAAATCGAATATTTAGATGAGAATATTTTTGATGGCTTATCTTCTCTACAACAAATTTTTATGAGTAGAAACAAGATTCAGACGTTAAATAAAAATATATTTAAAAATAAGAAGCTTGATAAACTGAATTTCATTGTATTTTCCGAGAATTTAATAAGCGATCTTGATGAAGATATTTTTAACGATTTGAAGAGAATGGTTACGATAAATTTTGCTAAAAATCGAATAAAAAGTCTAAGTAGTAAATTGTTCAGAGGGCTAAGTTTTCTTGAAAATATTGGATTCGATTTTAATTTAATTGAATCAATACCGCAGGGTATGTTTAGCAATCTGTATAGCTTATTAGTTACGGATTTTTCGAATAATCGAATCAATTTTTTTGATATCGATCAGTTACCAAAATCGTTATGGATAATTGATTTCACTCAAAATTTTAATATAAACGATTTTTGGATAACATATGACAGTTGTTTCTCATTTAAAGAAAAAAACTTTTGGGGTTTTGAGGAGAAACAAAAAGAGGAATATTATAAAGCAATTCAATATTATCTAGAATTCGAATCAAAAAGAAAAATTTGGATTTTATCCGATGATATAAAAGTTAAATTTAAAAAAATGATTGATTCTCCAAACAAATATCAAATAGTTCAAATGTATAGAATAAATGTGTCGTCCAATGTGGATAATGTTAACTATTTAACTAGAAATACTGATTTCAAAAAATTAAAGAGTAGATTCTGTTCAATTTTCCTCAATAAAAGTAGAACAAATCCAAATGCTTTATTCTCAGCTAATCCAAAAAATTGTTTGGATTCATTGAATTTCAATCAAAGACTGGAAAAATTAGAAAATTTAGACTGGAGTTTACTGGACTATTTTATATTTCTACCAAAATATGTTTTTTCCAATCAAGATTTAATCAATTATCATCGATACATTACACAAAGAATAGAACTAAATCTATTTGTTGTTAATTTGGATTATACATTTCGGAATAGTGAAGTAATAGAAGCATTTTTTGAAAGAGATGATGAGTATTTAATCGATATTTTTATCCCTAAACAATCTCTTCAAGACTTTATTTCGAATAAAAACAACGATGTCGAAAGTAGTCTAAAACAAATCTACAAATACATAAATGCAGAAAGACTTATGGATTTTTTCTTGACTATCAACTATTCCAAATGTTTAGAAATAGCTATTGAAAAAGACAACCAAGTAATGGCTATCTATTTGATGATTTTACTAAAATTTACCATAAAAAATGATAAAATTACTTTAAGTAATCAGAGCCAATATTTAAAAATCGCTCAGTTCAATGAAAATTTTTTGAACAGATATTTAATTCAGATATTCGAAAAAGAATGGTATGAATTTGTAAGCATACTACTTGACTATTCTATTGATGATAATAAAGAAAACTTTGAGTTTATAAACTTTTTTTACAAAATTAATACGAAAAATAATAAAATAACGGAAAATCAAGTAACACCAGAACGAAACCTCCAAAACGTTCCTGTAGAAAAAAACAAAAACATTCTTACTTTAATTAATCTCAACAAAAATAATGATTTTCTTACACATCCGACAACTCAAAAAATATTGCATGAAAAATGGAAATATTTACCAACATATTTGTATCATTCAAATTTAATAATTTATTTATTATTTGTATTATTTTATTCAATTAACATCGAATTGTATAATAAAAAAGAAGAAAATAGAAATTTAACAGAAGCATCAAAATATTTATCAGCTATTTTATCGTTTTATTTTTTGATATTGGAGGTTACTGAAGTCATAGATAATATTTTATCTAAAAATATTTTTGTATATTTAACATCTATAAAAAATATATTTGAGCTTGTTAATTTTCCTTTATGTTTAGCCACTCTTTTTCTTTCAAGTGATGACAATTATTTTTACTCGGTTAAATCTGTGCTTTTTTCAATTACGATTTTATCAACGTATATGATTTTACTAACTAGTTTGGATAAGCTAGCCAAAATAGGACCGTATGTTAAAGTATTCGGTAATATAATCAATAGATCTTTAAGATTAATTCTTATTATACTTATCTGTTTGATTGGTTTCTTACTTTCATTTAGAAACAGATCGATTACTTATGATAATTATTCACAAACAAATCAAATAAATAATACTTTAACTATGAAACAATTTGAAGGCAGCTTTATACTAGGCTTTTTCAAATTGCTAATAATGTTTACCGGTGGACTAATGACTGAAGATATGGGACTTGAAGAAATCAATGGCGATAGTTTCATAAATCATTTTGTTTATATTCTGTTTATATTTATGATGGTAATTTTATTTTTGAATGTGTTTACTGGTATATCCATAGATGCTGTAAGCGAATTGATAAAAAATTCTGTTGCCGATGGAATTTCAAATAAAATAGAATATGTTGATAAAATTGAAGAAATTATGACAAATACTAATAACAAATTTCTTTTTATTGTGAGAAAATTGTTTGTAATTTTAGATACTATGATAAGAAAGATATACTCGTTAAAAGAAAGAAAATCAAATGAGAAAAAAATAACATGCAAACTTTTTTCAAAAATGACAATTTTTTTCGATGAATGCAAAAAAAACTACAAAAATAGTAAAAAAACAGACAGAGAAGAAAACTCAAATCAATTTAGTGAAAAATTGGATAAGTTGAATAAATTAATTATTGAGTTGAAATCTGAATCTAATAACATACTTGAAAAATTGGAAATAATATCAAAAAGGGTAAATCTAGTCGAGACCAATTTAGATTTGCAAATAGATCAAAAATCAAAATAAATTCCAATCATCCAAAGAAAAAAAGTTGGGTACAGTTGAGTGTAATATTCATTTTTTCTATAAAATCCAAGTAGTTGTTGGCAAAACAAATTAAAATTTTATTAAATATAATCAAAAAGAGATTTTTAATTTTTTTTTTATTTTTAACAATAAAATTTGTTTTTATCTAAAAATTGATTCAAAAAATTAATTAATGTAAATCGAGCTAAATTTAGGTAAGCTATTTAAAGGGATTACGATTATTCGTAGTGGTCTTTGATTGAGTTTTTATTTGGCCAAAATTTACACTTTTGTACTTATTTTTCTTACATTTCAAAAAATGAAGTTTTTTTTTTGAATCTTTGAAAAACTTTGAAGAAAAAGAAATTTTTAAAAAGTTAATCAGAAGATTTTGGAGAGCGGTAACAGGATATAAAAATGGCGCAAACAATTGCGAAATTTAAAATACTTTTTTTTTGCGGAAAATCAAAATTACAAGCCTAAAAGCACTTAAGAATATCGAATACATTTTTTAAAAAAAAATTATAAATAAAAAAAATTTTATTTAGAAAATTTTCACTTTTTATTTTAATTGATATTTTTTTCATTCTTTTTTTAAAGCTTATAAATCAAAAAAAAAAACTACAACCCAAAATTTGTTCAGAATTTTTTCTACTTTACGAGAAAATATATTGGTTTAAGTGGGTTAGGGGGTTCCGACGGACTAGATACAAAAAGGAACGACCAGTTCAGCATACATAAAAAAAAATTCAACGTACACATAATAATTTTTCAACAGTTATATTATTCCATCTCAACAGATTTAACTTCTAAACATACATAATGACTTTAAAACGCACACAAATATGTTCGACATATGTCTTTTGAAAATAATTTTTTGAATGGTGAAACAACAATCTCATACAAAAATACTAAAAAAATAGACATTTTTTTAACTTTTTTACCGATTCCGGTCGAAAATAAAATAACAAAATAGTTTCAGTTGTTCTTATTCTGAAACAGCTTTGTTTCATATTATTTCACAGTGTTCGCAATAAATTTAAATTTACTTGGAAGTCATAAGAACTAATTACAAACTAACTAACTATTAAAACAAGCTATCTTTTCTTGTTTTTTTCATTTATGCTGGGTCTACCAAAAGTGTAGAAATTGACTGTAAAGAACAAAGTCTCCAGAATGTTCAAATAAATAAAAAAATTAATTTTTATCAAATATTTTTTTAATTAATCAAATTAAGTTTTATTTAAAATTGTCTACATTAATATTTTTTTAAAAAGAGCCTAGCCCAAACGATTCTGATCTTAAACAAAAATTCAAAAACCAAATCCAAAACCATAAGGTACATAAGGACATGGATTACATGGATCAACTAATGGATATGATGGAAATGAAGGAAGCATCAATGGCATTTCTAGTGCTGGTAAAATTGGCGGTAAGCATGGTTGACATATTGGTACACATTGAACACAACATTTATTCTTCTTATTTTTACTTGAACAAATACCCATTTTAATTTATCAATACTTTGTAAATTTTATTTTAAACTTATTAATTTGATGATGAGAAAAATTCTATTCGATTCTTTGGTTTTATAGAAGAATAAAAAAAGAATTTCATATAAACAAATCAAATCATTTTTTTTTGCATATCAATAGTTTTCAAATAATAAAACTTTTTTAACCAGAAAATTTTTTAAGAAATTATTTAAAATTCTAATGTTTTTGCAAGAATTTTATCGAATATTTTTTTACTTGATCTTTCTGGTGACTTAGTAATCAAACTACTACAAATATTATTACAAATATTTTTACAAATGATACCAATTATAAGTAAACAAATTTCTAAAAAATTATGTGTAAAGAATTTAATTTGTTTACTTTCAATTTTACTTTTTTATGGAGCTGTAAAGTTTTAGTTTTTGTATTCGATCATTTTTATGGCGATTTGAAGTTAGGTATCAATTCACCAATTCATGACTCAATTCAAAAACAACGAAAAATAAAGTTCTATTAATTAAATTTTGGAAAATGTTTAGATATAGAAAATGGTTCTACATTTTATGTAAAATCTAAATATGTCAAAAAATCATAATCAAAAAAATACTATATCAATTGAGCAAATTCAAAATAGCAAAGAATTTGTAATAAAGAATTTTTTTGCTCTAAATAATTCTTATATCTAGAGAATATTTTTGAGCAATAAATTGTTTAAAAATATTTTCCTGAATCCTAATATTTCAGTTTTTTTGTAATATCTAGCGAACAGGTGCAAATATTTTTATGAAAAGCATACATAATATAGATTTACCTTTAGTGACATGTCATTAATTGCGAAACTAAAATTTCAAAAAAACCTTATTTTCTACCCATTTTTGTTATTAATGACATGTCCTTATAGCGTTTTGAAATCCAGTGTTCTTTAATTAAGAACATGTCACTAATACCGAGTACTCGTAATTAGTGACATGTTTTTAAAATCGAGACAATACGTTAGTTGTCTAATAGTAAAATCTATATTAAGTATGCTATTCATAAAAATATTTGCAATCGTTCACAAAATATTCGAATTAATGCGATAAACCTTAAAAACACATTTAAAGATTTAGAGAAATAATTTTTAACATTAAAAATTACAGAATAAATAAAAAAACCGACAAAAATTT
>NTPY01000801.1:16590-32843 GCA_002922825.1 Brachionus calyciflorus | reverse complement strand
AATGAAATACTAAAAATAAAGTTTGAAACTTTCTTATTTTTTCTTAATTTTGAACTGAAAAATTTTATTTTCAATCGGACCATTTAGTTCTACAATTTTACACATAAAGGGCCAGTGAATGGAAGTTATGTTTTAAATAAATTTTTATAATAATTAAGTCTTAATTAGTCTCTTACTTAAATTCAGGGTTTAAAGCTTTTTATCTTCTTTAATAACCTTTTTTTTCAAACATATTGAAAGTTGTTTTTAACTAGATTTTTTTGATCTGCAAATTTTACGTCGAATCTCAAGCTCCAAAATGATATAAACAAGATTTGTAATTGGTCAAAGAATTGGTCTACGGTACTAAACGCGGAAAAGTGTAAAGTATTACACGTCGGTAGAACAAACACAAATTTCGATTATATAATTGAAAATAATACAGGTGGAAAACAAGTTTTAGCTAAGTCGATGTGTGAAAAGGATCTTGGAATATTCATAAAACATGACATGAAGTGGAATCTCGAGGTTAGAAACAGTACATCTAAAGCGAAAAGAATATTAGGAATGATCAAAAAAGCTTTTAAATATCTCGACATACACAACACCAGTCTTGTAAGATTTAGAGTTTGCCATTAGCTCGTGGTCCCCTTACAGTATAAAAGATGTTAAGGAGCTTGAAAAGGTATAAAGAAGGGCGACAAGACTGAGCCCACAGTTAAGAGGTTTAAGTTACCCAGATAAGCTCTAAAAGATGAGACTGAGACAGAGAGGTGATCTCATTCAGATGTTTAAAATTGTAAATAACTTTGAAAAAGTAGACTTAATAAATTGCGATTATGTAAATGCGCAGAACAGAAAGTATAATCTTCGTTCACACATTAAATCAATTCGTCGTGAAAAGATTAGTTATTTTCAGCCAAGATTTAACTTTCTTACTAATAGAGTCACAACACTTTGGTATAAACTTCCGATAACATAGTTAACGCTCAAAGTTTAAATAGCTTTAAAGCAAAGTTAGATGTTTGGATGGAAACAAATTTTAGTAGCGACTGCTATTAGCCCTTTAGGGCTCTACTTGGACTTCTGTTCAAGTTGCAGTTTCAACTTACTACTAGTACTACTAATATTAAATTACAAAGCTGAACGAAAACTCGAAACAAACACTGTTCGAACATTTTTGGAAAACATGTTTGGACACGCCATTAACTTAAGCTTTGTACTGATACGCAATGAGATGATTCCGTCACAATGAGCAACATTACGTAATACGACGCAATTTTACGTGAAATTGCGTCATATTTCTGTATCATGATACTGTATCATGCATCATGAGGTAATATCGTTTATACTGCATCAATGATACAGTATAAACGATATTATGTACAGGGCACCAGTATAAACATATGCTAAAGATTTTGTAGCATTTGATTTGTCGTGGGTTCAAGCGCAGAATTCAATTAAAACAAAAGACGATAAACAACTTTGGTTTCCGTATTGAATTAAGGGTCCAATTAAAGCTAAAATCCACTCTATCAGAATATAACTTTTGAGTAAAACTTTAAATGACAAGAGAAAGGTTTACATAAAATAGGCCAGAGAATGATAGAAGACAAAATGCCAACATCGCTAAGCCATGTTTGTTTATATAATTAATATTTGTCTTCTAAAAAAGTTAAAATAGTAAAAATTCGAATTTTTTTAAACAAAAGGTATAATTAAATAAAGCTAAAATTTAAGTAGAAAAAAAGGAGATAAACTGTTTTATTTTTTGAATTCTAGTAAAGGACTTATTCAGGCTTGATTTGTGGCCGATTGCGAAAAGAACATATCTTTCATTCTCTGGCCTATTTATGTAAAATTGAAGATCAAAAAAATCTAATTGAAAAAAACCCTTTCCACTTCGAAATAAATTCGACTTTAAAATTAGGAAGAGTTTTGTTTTGATAAAAATTTTGTCATATATTAGAAGTTTTCGATTAATCAAAAAAGACAGCAATATTTCTATAGTCTTTAATCGACTTCAACGCTTGTTCGCCCAATCAGAAAATTTTGAAAAAAATGTTATAAAAAAAAGTATATTTATTTAAAAATAAAAAAATAAAATAAAAAAAAAGCTAAAATGCTTAATAAGATTGATACTGATACATAAGTGATATTAAGTAGGTAACATATCTCTTCCAATCCTTTCAAATTGTAAAATAAAGCCTCTTCTCTAAGCTCTATTAAGTCCATTCCCAATGGAATTTCATAATTTTCATTATGGCTAACTTTTCTTAAGTATTCCAAAATATATGGAAAATATTTTGGGCTCCGATCTATAAATATAGCTTTCGAGTCATCATAATTACATTTGATAGATCCATTAATTATCAATTGAAACATATGTGATGGATAATTTTTTCCATTTTTATCCTTTATATTTTGTGTTAATGTAGACTTGAGAACTGAATGTCGACTACCACCAATGTTCAACTTGACTATATCCAATTCAATAGTCTCATATTTTTGTATAGCCTTAAGCATTTTTTCATTTGTTGACTCATCAATTTTAATTTTATTTATTAGTTTATTAGCTGATGTTGTCAATATAGTACAATCATCGTTCAAAATTTTTATTTTTTCTTCAAAAGAATTTAAAATCTCTTTAACTGAATCACTCATTTTTTCGAATTCAAAAATAAACTTTTTGAATTTTCTTTATAAACTAATATCCTCTGAAAAAATTTATTTTTATCTTTTTTAAAATTCTTCAAATTTTTTTAGCGCAGTAATTATTTATAACTGTAAAAAAATTTCAAAACATTTTAAAAATTATAATTTTTGAAAGACTTCAATTTCGGATGTTTGAAACATGACTTTTTCAGGTTTAAAATGTTTTCCATTTTCATCCAAATTCTTATAACAATTACCAAATTGATGATAGCTCTCATTTTTGGCATTTGAATAATCACATATGTAAATATCATGAACAAAACCGAATGTTGGTCCATGACCAGAAGCGCAAAAAATTGAATAGCCAGCAAATTCTTTTCTAATTTTCATTTTTAATTGTTTATTCTCGTCATTTTTAAGACTGAAAATAAATGCATTTGGTCCTGTTTTAGAACATGGATGACTAGTCCATTCCTCTTCAGTAAATCCACCTAAAATATCTCCAGTAGTTGTTTTTATAATTGTTAAAGTAAATGGGATATTATCGCAATTTTCATGAAAATTATTTGTACTAAAACCATCTCGACTAGTTCTGTACAATAATTCAAATTTAGCATCGTTTGGAAATTCACATAATTTATACAAATCTTTAATTTGTTGTTCATTTAAAATTACACTGTCAATTTTAAGAATTTCTTTATCGGTTTTTTCTGAGATACTTTCACTAGTGACCTTACTGGTTAGCTTTTCTAAGCCTTCTAAATTATAATATTTGGCTTCTTGATTTAGTTCGTCTAGATCGACATCTTCAGTCAGGGTGTAATTGTTATTAAAATCGACATTTCTGAGATAATCGAGAATATGATCGAAATATTTTGGACTTCGATCGATGAAAATAGCCTCATTTTCATCTAGAATTGGCTTTGAATAGCCCTCTAGAATACTCTCGAATATATTTGGTGGATATGAATGGCCATCTTTGTCTCGAATTTGTTTTGTTAATGTTGATTTAAGAGTAGAAAATATTGTTCCACCAATATTAAGTTTAATTATTTCAGGCTTTTCTAAACTACCTGCACTTTCTATAATTTCTGATTTTGAATATTTAAATTGTTCAACCATTTTGACAAAGTGTTTTTGTATCAATTTTGATTCGTCAGACATTTTGTTCGTGTTTTTTTTTTTCTATAATTTTAGGTTGAAATTATTCCAGAGAGAATTTTTAAATTTATTTAGTTTAATTTTTTGTAACAAATTTCTAATTTTAACTTTAATTTTATTTTAAGAATTTTTTTTTGTTAAATAAAAGCTCAGAAGAATTTAAAAAGAAAATTAAAAATTAAATTTATTTAGAAGTTTGTTTTTTCTAATTCAAATTTTAAAAAAAATGTTTGTTTTGTAGACCCCATCTATGACTCAAAATACTCTTAGAAATTGAATTTAAATTTAAGTTTGTTTAGGGTGTCACTAATTGGCGCAATTCTCGATCTTATAAACTCAACAAAAAATCTTAATAGCGCATCAAAATAAAAAACTAACGTAACTACTTCAAAAACGAAACTTATTTCTTAAATATAAAAAAATATTTAAAAATTCTGTATACGTAAAAATTATACGTAAAAAATTTTGCTTTGTTATAACAAAGCAAAATTTTTACGTCATTGAAAAGGTTCTATATGCAATCTGCAACATTTTTCCAGACTCGTATTAATGCGAATAAAATTGTTACACTTTATAGAAATTTATAAAACAATTTAATCATCTCTTCGCGTTATTTAAAATATTGGGACCATATATAAATTTATTATAAAAGTTGGCCAAAATTTATTATTGAAAAAAAAATTCAATAATTGAGAAATTCGGTCAAATTCTTTCCAAAAATTCGAATTAAAAAATCAATAAATAGAACTTTCTGGTAAACAAATAATTAAAAAAAACTAAGTGTAAGGAAGATGTTGCTTGGTAAAGTTAATAAAAATTCATATTTTAATATTTAAACAAGATTATTAAATTTCATATTATTTGGTATTATTTAAAAAAAGTTGAAAAATTCAATAAAAAGTTATTTCCTTAAATGAAACATTTTTTTTAAATTAAAGATAAGCGTTTTATTTAAATGTTTAACTTTCAAAAATCGAGGAATATCTGTCTTAAATGAAAAAATCAAGGAAATCGAAAATTTAGATAAATAATACTTCGATTTTTCTTTTGTATGAACATTTTTACATTTTTAAAATCAAAATGAAATTTTTTAAATTTGAGATTTTAATCATATTATTTTTAATCTTTATAAAAAATTATCTGGCAAAAAGTAATTTTAGAAAAAATTTTCACAAATTTAAATTATTAAAATTGTTTAAAATTTAGTCGAATGGTTCAATAAAATAGATCCAAATGATAAATCTAAATTGTATCATGACAAGACAATTCCTAGTTATGAATTTTTTACACCATCCAAATTGATATGCATTAAAAAATGCTTTTCTTTGAATTCCTCGTGTCAATTTTTTGAACATACAATCCAAGGAATATGTAAAATATATAGCGCTATTGAAAAATCTTATTTTGTTGGGCGAATAAACATTTTCTTAAGAATAAAACAACTTCCAAGGATTCATTTCTTAAATGGTTTTTATTCTTAAATATTTCATCTTTATTTAACTAGTCAATTTTTTAATTTTTTAGGTTCATTTTTTGATCAAGATCAGCTTAACAATTTATTTCCAAATAACAGAATAGATATAATTCAAAGTGGTTTAAGACTAATTGCACCTTTTGCTTTTGAAAAATGCAAACAAGTTCAAGTATTGAACATATCTTTCAACAATTTAAAACAAATTTATTCAAAATCGTTTTATGGAATGTTTAAGTTAAGAGTTTTATTAATTGATTCAAACAATATGAGCAATTTAGAATCAGATGTTTTTCAAGATGTTCCTTTATTAAACAACTTAAATTTAAAAGATAATTTGATAAAGAATTTAGATGATAACTTATTTGATTATTCACGAGAGCTTGTGACAATTCATTTAGGCTCTAATCAAATAGAATGGTTAGATAGAGGAATTTTTAAGAATTTAAGAAAGTTAAAATATCTTTTTATTAACAACAATAGATTGAAAATACTAGAGCCTTTGTTTGATAATTTAGAATCGTTAGAGTTTCTAGATGTTTCTTTTAATCAAATAGATACTATTCAAAATGATACATTTAAAAATTTAAAACAAATAAAAAAAATTTATATTACTGACAATCAGTTACCGGAAATTAATTCTGAAACTTTTAAAGGAGCTTATAACTTGGAAAATTTGAGGATGTCAATAAATAAAATTCAGAGGATATATGAGAATTTTTCGAAAGATTTTCAAAATTTAACAGAACTTGATTTATCACACAATAATTTATCGTTTATAAAACCTGAATTTTTCAATGGATTTTTAAAACTTGAACATTTAAGACTTTATAACTGTAGTCTTAAAAACATTGAACTAAATTCACTAGTAAACCTTAAAGTTCTTCTCTTAACTGCCAATCAAATCAAATATTTTAGCCAAAATTTGAGTGCATTGACTCATTTATATTTGTATGCTAATCCTTTGGTTAATTTGAGTTTTCCATTAATATCGTCAGAAAGTTCAAGCTTGCAATTTTTAGATATTTCAAGTTGCCAGTTAAAATTCATTGATTTTGGTGTTTTGAAAAACTTGACGAATTTAGAAACATTGAAAATGGTTGGTAACCCGATTACATTGGATAGCCAGTCATTTATTGGATTTAAGAATTTAAAAAATGTCGATGTCGATTTTTTGGATGTTCCAAGATTAAAGAGTTTTTTTCCTAACATTAATTTTACATAGAATTTTAAAACTTTTTCATTCCTAATTTTATTTTCTTACTAAATAAAATTACTTGCATAGGACTCAAAGATAAAAGGTGCAAATCAAATTCTTTATTTTAACATTAAATCCGACCGATCAAATGCAAATAGTTTAAGATTTTTTATTTTTATTAAAATAATTTGACTAAATGTTTTCCATTGATAAAGTTTATTAAATGTCTATTCAATTAGATAAAATTTTAAAAAGCCTTAAAAAAAAAGATTTTAGCCAAAATTTTTAAAATAAACAATTTAAAAAATTTTTAAATTTATTTTTTAAATTTGATTTACCCCCAATGGAAAAGATGATGAAAAATAAAAAAAATCCAAAAATTTTAAATGCATTTGATCGGTCGTTTTTATTCTAATTGTACAGGATTTGATGTTTACTAATTAATTTAGAGTCCTAGGTAAATTAAATGTGGTTTAATTTTTTATAAGCTTTATTCCTTGGCTCTGCAAGTAAATTTTAGTTTGTCATTTCAATTCATTCAAATTGCTTTAAATTTTGAAGAGAAAATGATAAAATTATTATCTAAATTGCTTCAAAATGTGATAATTTTGGTCTGCAAATAACTGTTCGTTTTCGAAAAATTCGAAAATGATCTAAATGCAATCTGTATTTTTAAAGACTTGTATTTTTTCGTATTGTATTTTATCTGACTTTTCTAAAAAATAAAACTCATCTTGACAGATAAGCTCTGGATGTCTCCCAAACCTTGGAAATTCTTTGGTTACCTAGGTCTTTTCATAAATACACTTAGTTGTAAACAAACTCTTTTGACATTTTAAAGTTTTTTGTCAATTTTCTTTTTTTCAATTTTCTTTTTTAACCAAAAGCACTTAAAAGGACTTTTGGTGTTTTGCAGAGCGATTTTTTGATCAAAAAAATTGATAAAAAGAAAATTGACAAAAAACTTTAACATGCCCACTCTTTTCTGAAACTCCTACAATATAAGCTATATCTTTTTGAGACCTTTTCATATCTTTTAATAGTCCAATTATTTGAAACCTTTCAGTCTCAGTTTCTTTTTTTTCCCCATATTTACGGGAAATCAACAGCTCAATAAATTAACGATTTTAATAATAAACAAAAATAATTTATGTAATAAATTGCAAATAAAATTAAAAAAGCTTTCAAAAGTTTTGAACGTCAATAAGACGTTTTGAATCAAAACATTGTATGACAATAAAAAATGCCAAGAATTGTCAAGTTGTAGCAAAATTTTTGTAAATAAAGCAACAAATATTTTTTATCTTAGTATTTTTTAAAAGGGTTCTGTTATTTTTGAATGTTTTGAGGCTAAATTTTTTACTATTAGAGACTTTTTGAGGTTTTATTACATTTCTCATTTTACGAGGTTCACTTCACTTGTCATTTCTGAATTTAGATTTTAGACCCATCTTTGTTTGTGGAAATTTAATTCTTACTTTTTCGCCTTTTTTATATTTAGGAGGTTCAAACTTATATTTCGAGTAATAATTAAGCTTATTAGTTTCTGCTTGTTTTATAATTTTAGATCTTGCCACAAGCCAATTTTCATTAAGATTTTTATAAATTCGCTAGGCTCATAACCCAAATTGTAGTTATCTAGATCACCGGGTCTTGGCTCTCTGCCATAAAGTAGCTCAAATGGTGAAGAACTTGTGGTGGCTTGTTGTGATGTTCTATAAGCGTTGTGATGTTCTATAGCTAGGCCAATGAGACTAGTGATTAGATGACTTTTGATTTTTTCATAATTATACTGATTATTTGTCATCAGTTTGTATTTTCGAGGGCCAAATCTTCATAAAAACCTATGACTTCTAATCCTCTAACTTCGTTTGTCCAACGACTAGTTTGTTATTTGAAGCATTCAAACTTCTCTAACGTTTTGATTGGAACTTCTAAGTCTCTCGATTCTTTTGTTTTTGTTTAATAAAGCCTTTTTAAATAAAATTTCCGATTCGTTTTGACCAATGGTTTGAGTTTTATTAGGACTATTTGACTCTTGTTTTATATCTTCATCTGTCTTATTTGTTTCTTCATTGTCTTGTGCGTTATCATTCTCTTGGCTTTCCAATGTGTAAAGATTAGAATCGATTAATGGGTTTCCGTTTTTCGAAATTGTGAAAACTTATATTTTTGCCTCTGATTTCTTCCTACTTACTTTCTGATGCGAATTTTTCCAATTCTTCTACTCATTCTTTTACTGTTTCGCTCACCAAGTTTACTTTGATTAGAATTTCTGCAATTCCCTTTCTTAGATTTTTGAAATTCTTAATCGATTCCTCTGTCAATCCTTTCCTTCTACAACAATTTTCAATATTTGACAATGCTTCAAGTATGGCTTCATTTATTTGTTCCAAATCAGTTTCATTTGCTATTTTAACTTGTTAAACGATTAGGAATTACGATTAGAATTGACGATTAGGATTAACGAATAGCAATTACGGTTGGGTAAATAACGGAATTCGATTAGGTTTTGTTTTGACTCCTGTCACAAATTATGTTATTACGTATGACCTTCCTGGCGCTAAATTGACACTTACTATAACTAATTCAGATTTCTGATACCTTTTTCCTAAGCGCGGATGAGGCCTTACCAAACTTTCGATAATTATCCAGTACCGCCAATTATACGTTTAGGAAAAATTAAATTACTCGGATAATTTATCTTCAGACTTAGATATTTCTTTACGAGAAATCTTTAAATGAAAAGATTTATTTTTTTTCAGAATCTCTCTTATCAAAGCCTGGTTAAAGACTTTATATTTCAAAAGCTCTTCTTTAAAAAAAGAATGGTTTGAGTTTTATTAAGACTATTTGACTCTTGTTTTATATCTTCATCTGTATTATTTGTTTCTTCATTGTCTTGTGCGTTATCATTCGCTTGGCTTTCCAATGTGTAAAGATTAGAATCGATTAATGGGTTTCCGTTTTTCGAAATTGTGAAAACTTTTATATGTTTGCCTCTGATTTCTTCCGACTCTTCTTATAGAGTAACTTCGTATTCCAGAGGCTTTCCTTTTCTTTAGTCAACCGAGCAACCACTAATCAAACACTTGAACAAATATTTGTACACGACCAGTTGATTGGACCAGTTGAATGGACAATTGAATAAAAACAAATTGTATTTCTTTTGTAATTTTATTTATTGCAAAAGAATGATGATTTTAAAATGAAAAAACAAAAATATTTATACTAAAAGTTTAAATTTTAAAAATTAAAAATGCAATATTTAAAAAAATTAAAATATTTAAAATTTTAAAAATTAAATTTGAGAGGTGACATCTCTATAATGTCTAACATTACAAATCTCCTATAAAACACTTAAAAGTCGAAATAACCGTAATACCCTTGTTTGAATTTTTTTTGATCATTCATGTAAAACAGACCGTCTTTTTTTAAAGAAGAGCTTTAATTATTTTATTTTTGCTAGTTCTGCATTGAACGTTTTTGGTTTTAAAACTTTTTTTGGATTTATGATGTTTTTGTCTCTACTTTGTATTGCTTTTGTTTGGAAACCCGTTACACATTGTGTAAAAATTGTTCATGTTTTCGTTAACTCTGTTTTTGATTGTATTGTAAATGTCTCAATCAAATAAGTTCTTAAATTCGTTCATACAACTTTAATTGTTTAATGATAAGAGTTTAATTATATCATGGCTTCAAAATTTAAAATATTACTCGCAACAATATAATACTCGCAATAATTGGCGAAGTTAAGTTTTGTATCAAAATATTATTTTTTTTTAATTTTTATAACTTCTGATTTTATGAAAATTTCAATTAAAGTTGTAATGACGTTTGACCTTACTGGCGCTAAATGGACACTTACTATAACTTTTTCAGATTTTGATACCTTAATTTTCCTAAGCGCGCATGAGACCTTACATGATATTCTGATAATTGACATTCTTATATTTTAATATTTCTGATACAAAACTTAAAATTGCCTAATAATGAATTAAAAAAAGTAAAAATGTGATAGATGCTTCGTAGTTGAGTTGTTCAATTAGAGTATCAATCAGATCTGGAATTTTTAATATTTATTCAGTGCTACCTCGGATTGATTAATAAAGAATAAGAATTTTTTAGATAATTATTTTTAGGGAATATTTTTTCCACACTCAATTTACTGAATCATACACTTAAAAAAATTATTCGTCCCCACAAAAAAAATTTTAGTACACTCAATGTTTCGACACACTAAAAACATTTTATCACACTCTGAATCACACTTTTCAAGAAAAAAATGACATAACAAGAAAATAAACTTTTTAAAATTGGTTAAAGACTTGACTATTAATTCAAAAACAGTCTTAAATAAATTAGATATTTTGCTTTACTAAAAACTTTCAAAAATAAAAAATATATAAATTTAGTAGCTTTTTACTATTTGGTTATGGTTTCCCTCTACAGTCTACTCGCTTTAATCCGGACACTAAATAGCTCCTTAAACACTTATCTGGATTAAAATATCCGGTTTGTCTGAAATTTATAAAAAAAGTTTTATTTACAATACACAATTATTAATTTAGTTTATTATTATACTTTGGAATAAAAAGTAGTTGGTGATGAATTAAAGAATAAAGGCAAGAAAGAAAGTCTTAACTTACTAAGACTTCAGCTTTCCTTTCGTGTGTTGACCAAATTTCAAGTCAAGAAAGATATTCATATTCAAAACAGGACTAAAGTCAAACAAATGCCGACTGACATATGGTTTTTACTTAACTCTTATGTCGATGATCGTTTGAATATCGAATGCAATGAAATAATAGTTTCAACAAATAAAATCAAAAATAATAATTTAAATACTACGAGTAATTCGAATGATTTGGAATCTTTAAATGTTGATGTTAATGCTGATTTAAAACAAATCGTACTTAATATGCACAAAGAGATTTCTGATTTAAAAGAATCTAACTCAAAAATTTTAGAGGTTGTAACTACTCTAAAAGGTAAGAATGATCGTCTTAAGAAATTTTTCGAAAATTGTACAAAATTCAAAAATTTTAATTTGTTTAGCAATGATGATGATCAAATAATCGAAGATTCGAATACAAATCTCGATGATGTTTTTGAACCCCAATTTGTACAGAAAGATTGTTAAAAAAAATCCATATAAAATGATAAAAACTTTTCGACTCAATCGTATAAAAAACCATTAGTATCAAAATCATCAAAAACTATTTCTTGTCTACCGAATAAAACTAGTACTAATCAAGCCTCAAAAAAAACTACGTTTTGGGTTTTTTAAGACATCGAGTCTAACTGCAGCTCCAAAGCCAGTAAAACCGGCAAAAATATTTGATTACTATACAGGCTTTTGGTCACTTCAAAGTGATGAATTGAGCGTTAATGAATTTATAAGCAAGTTTGCAATTGTTGAGAATATTGAAAAATTAAAAACAAAATGGGATTATTATAAATCATATCGCTTTAGCGTTAAGAGTAATTACATGGATCATGTACTAAATTGACAATTGGCCAGACAATATTAGTTTTCGTCGTGGCGGTTAATGTGGACTTGGCGGCTTCAGTGGTGGTTTTAAACCTCAACCATATAGGAGAGATAGTTCAAAAAGAAATAGATCAGATAAAAGTGATAGTGACTCTGATAATGATTTAAGTTCAACTAAAAGACATCATCAAATTGATCACTCATTTAGTCAAAATGGCAATACTACTGCACTAATTGCAGATCAACCAATGGAGCATGAAATTAATTAGTTTCAACTGCCATAATTTTAAATCAAATCGTGTCGTTATAGAAAAATCGTAAATAATTTCGATATTATTTTTTTATGTGAGCATTGGCTCAATTCCGAAGAACATTATCTTTTAATCAAACGGTATTCTGACCATAACCTATTTTTTCAATCTTACATGGATATTTCAAAGTTCAATTGTAATCGTGGGAGACCTTATGGTGGAATATGTTGGCTCGTAAATAAAAAATTTAATGTTATTGAGTGTGAATTTATTGATTCAAATTACTCGTTTTTAAAAGTTCGAAAAACAAATTTTTAACTTTGACAATGGGAGTAAAGAAAGGTTAGTAAATTTTAAGTCATTTCTATCTAATATTGAAGGATATCTTGAAATAACTCAAGATGAAAAGATAATTATGTTAGGTGATTGGAACTGTGATTTATCCCGGGGCAAAAGATTTGATAAATTAATGAAAAGTTTCGTTATAAAGAATGATCTAATTGATTGTTTTTCCTTGTTTGAGACGAAATTAAAATTTACTTATAAAAAAAAAGACTATAAGTCAATAATTGACCATATTTTTTTATCTAAAAGTCATTCAAAAATGATTAATTATTTTGATAAATTCGATGATCCTACAAGTTTAAGTGACCACAATGCTATTTTTTGCGATATTAACATAGACTTTAATTTTATAGAAACAAATGATAAATACTGTGAACGTGCATTTCATAAATTTGATTGGGAAGATGAAAATTTTGTTCAAAATTATCAAAAATTTTTATCATTAAATCTTGAACCACTTATAAATAAAATAAATGATTATAAAATAGGAAGGAATGACTCTAAAACTGTTATAAATGAGGTTTTCGAAAACCTCTCTTCTTTACTATTAAAATCGGCCCGACAGGCTGAAAAAATATGTTGTAAAACAAAGACTATAAAAATTTGTCCTTAAAAAATATGAAGAAAATATTGACACGCATCAATAAAAATTCAGATAAATTGAAATTAAATGATTTTAATAATTTCTATTCCGGCTAATTCTCACACAAAGGTAAACCTAATTCGTTAGAACAAAATAAGATTAAAGAAACTGTTGAATATTACTTCTCTTCTTTATTTACTAAATCTTACGATTTTAAGATAAATCAAGAATTTCTTAATGATATTCTTAAAAATCTAAAACGAAATAAAGCTGCTGGCAATGATTACATAAGTAATGAATTTTTCATTAATGGTGCTATTCAAGACTTTATATACATTTTAACTTGGTTTTTTAATACAACTATAAATACACGCTATATTCTAGGGTTGTTAAAAATCAAAAAATATCTGTTTTGAATTTTCAAATTTTTTTTTGAAAGAAAATATTTTTACTCATTTCTTATAAATTGAAAAAATTAATGAATTTTTGAAACGAAAAATTTAGTAAAAATTTGATCAAAAAAATCAAAATGATTTTGAATAACACAGTCTCAAAATTTTCGTTTTCATACCATAAAATTAGTAATCAAAAAAAAAAAGCCTCTTAAATTCAAGGAAAAGTTTGAAAAAATGCAGTCTTGTCATTAAATTTGTCATGTGATTAATTTCTGATTTGATTTAAAAACTCTTAAGCTGTTAATAAAAGTTTATATCATGAAAATAATTCAAAAAATAAAAAAGATTCATAAAATTTGGCACTTAATTTATTAAATACATATCAATTTAAAGCTTAATTTTAAAAATGTTTCAGGAAAAATTTCAATTAAAATCTTATTTATGTTTTAATTTAAATTTTTTAAACTTTTTAATTCTAAGATTAAAAAAAAACAGATTGAAAAAAAAAATTAAGTAAATTTTTATCGATCCATTTTAAAATAAGAAATAATTTTTATCTAATTTTTTCAAACAAAAATTTTATTGTTCAAAGTTTTTAATTTTCAAAATTTAAATTTTCGAAATTCAGGATTTAAATTTCAAAATTTATTTCAGTCAAAATTTTCGAAATTTCATACTTCAATAAACAACCCTGCTTTATTACTGAAGACTTTAATATCTCTCTTGTTACACCAATTCCGAAAAAAGGAACTATGAAATCACCTACTGACTATCGACAAATCTCAGTTTCTAGTACTTTAGCATCAATTTTAGAAAGCATTTTATAAGTGAAATGGAATGTCTTAAAATCATTCATAAACATCAATTTGGTTCTAAAAAAAAGTTGTCAAGTAAACATACCTATTATTTGTTTAATGAAAGCTGGAATCATTATAAGAAAAATGTTTCGAATTTTTATATTTTAAGTTTAGATGCATGTAAAGCATTTGACAAATTATGGAGAGATGGATTGTTTTTTAAATTAAAGGACTAAATATCTGAACCGATCTGGAGGATACTTTATAGTTACTATAAAAAGTCAAAAAAAATAGTAAAATATGATGATAAATTTAGTGAAAAGATTTCTTCCACAGAAGGGGTCAAACGGGGTGGAATATTATCATCATACTAATTTAATTTTTTTATTAATCAACTCCTTGAAGAGTGTACCGACTTAAATGTTGGTTCATCTATTAATGGTTTAAACTTGTCAATAATCGCCTATTGTAACGATATAGTTTTAATATCACCATCGTACGGTCAATTGGTCACATTACTTAAAAAATTTTTGGAGTATTCGAAAGAATGGAAAATTGATTTTAACCCAAAAAAGTCGGTTTGTCTATCAATGACAAACTCAGGTAAAATTATAAATCCAAGCATATTAATTGATGGTACACACATCGCTAATGTTCAAGGCTTTGAATACCTAGGTCTTCCAAGGAAATAATAAATTTATAATGGAGTTTATCGAAGAAAAGTGGAAGAAAGTTGAAAGAAGTACCGTATTCCCTTGCTGAATTATGCAGCATCAGAACTTAAGAACTGGATTTGGTGCATGCACTATTCTACATACCATGTTAAAATTGACTTGACTAGTGATACATGCAACAAACCAACGTCCCTAATATTTGATGGTGCATCATTTATTTTTATTTAAGAGAACTAAGTCTCCTCTATAGAAATAGGTGGGGGATTGTTGATATCTTGTCTTAAAAGCATTCTATTTAGATTATGCAGCATCAATCATTGGCTCGGAAAGGAAAAATTCAATGAAAATTCGATTTAATTTTTATAATTTTTTTAAAATCTATGTTTAGTGCATCATCATAAGTTAAAAATAAAAAAATAAAAGCCAATGATTGATGCTGCATAAAACCCGAAATTCCAATAAATGATGCACCATCAAATATTAGGGACGTTGTTTTGTTGCATGTATCACTAGTCAAGTCAATTTTAACATGGGAGGTATGTAGAATAGTGCATGCACCAAATCCAGTTCTTAAGTTCTGATGCTGCATAATTCAGCAAGGGAATACTGTATGTATTCTCTTTATGGTCTTGGTTGCAAACCATCACTGATGAACCCTAATTTAGTAGGATTTTTATACAAACAGTACTGTCTGTAAATTTTTAGACACGTTTTAGACAATATTTATATTCCTAGTAGTATACTTAAGGAACTAGACACTCGACAAAATATCCTTATTAAACTTAATTCATATTACTCCACTTAATGAAGCACTTAAGTTGGAATAAGTTAGTCAAATTTATTACAAACATAAGGTCTTCTTTCTAGAGCAATTATTAAGAAATCAAAGTTGTAAAGATGTGTTATTTTATAAAAGAGGAAAACAAACGCAGTTTAACAAAAAGAACACGTCGTTTTGTGTACAATTGAAATCTCTAGAGAACCGTTTATTCATTAATTACTTTGATTACGGACCAAAATTGATAAAAGCCTTAATTGAATTTAGTTTTAAAAATCATAATCGTGGTTTAGTTGACTCATTAAGATTTGTAGTAAATAAATTCTCAAAAGTTAGAAGAAAGAAATGATGTCCTACTATGGTACAGAAACCTTAATGATCTTTTAAAATTTGTATATTAGACTAATGTAAAAATAAATTTCTTATGTTTTCTGTAATTAATAATTTTTTTAAAATTTTTTATCTTAACTCA
>NTPY01000302.1:0-28266 GCA_002922825.1 Brachionus calyciflorus | reverse complement strand
AAAAGTTAAACATAAAATTTATTAAAATTTAATGTTAATTGTTTGACCAATCACCTCCATTTTCAATAATAATATCAATCACCTGAAAAATTAGCTTAATTTGAGTTTTAAAATTAAAATTCTTTTTGATTATAAACATGCTTTTTTAAGGCGATCTATATATTTTTGGCATCTTTCAGGAGTCAAATTCCTTTGAAACTCAATTTCTTTTTCAGCTATTTCAGCATCTGTAGTACAGTTAAATTTTCTTACGTAAGCCTTCATTTCATGCCAAAGCATCTCAATCGGGTTCAAATCAGGCGATCTTGGTGGAGAACGTATCTTTTTTTTTTATTTTAAAATTTGATGGATTTAATGAGATTGAACTTAAAATTACCCAATTTATCCCATTTTTTTCTAAAAAGGATCTGCATTCACTCGATTTGTGCTTAGGGTCGTTGTCTTGATGAAGAAAATAGTCAAAATCATAATTTATTGCCCCAAAAGGCAAAAGAAAATCAGACAAAATCTCATTGTATAGTTTTGAATCCATATTTTCAGAAAAAACCTAAATTTAATTATCAAAAATAGTGCTATAAATGATTAAAATTATTTTATTTAAATCACTGCAAAAGGTGTGGCTCCACGATATGATATTCCCCCCCATACATTGATTTTCGCTAAAAATTTATGAGTTGAAGGGAGGCTATCCGGATATGTTGATGGAAGTCTCCAGTGAAAAAGAGGTCTTTCACTGATACGAACAGCAGTCTCATCAACAAAAATATAATTCTTAAAGTCGCAATTTTTAAATCTTAGACACCAAACCAATCGCTTGCACTTATCTAGTTCAGAGAGTATTGGAGATTTTCTTAATCTACAGTACTTAAATCCTTTAATAAATAATAAATTCAAAAATTTTTAAATATTTATCAATTTATTTTATACCGAACTGATTTCTATACTTCCACACAACTTGCTCACTAATGATAAGACCAAAAACTCTTTTAATTTCGAATGTGATTTCTTTAGAAGACATAAGACCAAAATTTTCAAGAGTTTTTTTCTAATTATATTTTAAAAAATTCAATTTTATTTTTAAAAACTTTTAAAAAAATTTACTCGAATAAATTGTATCAGTACAAAAGGTAATCTCCTTTTAGAACTCTTTTTGATTCGTTTAGAACTTTTATTTATCAATTCATAAATGTACTTAAGAAAAAAAAGTCAATTTTTTGATTTAAAAAAAAATTAAATGAATATTGAACTTATTATTCAAAATTTAGTTAAAATTATTTAGTCTTTTTCAAACTTTTTAATGACTGACGTAGATAAAGCAAAAGATAAATTTTAATTACTTTCACTGAAGGTAAAGAATTTTTCGAATATGATTTTTTAAGTGTTTTCCTGATTTCCCTAGGTGAAAGCCTTCTTTTTCGTCTTAAAAACAATATTTGCTTGAGAAACGACTGTTTTTTTGTAGTTTTTTTTATCTTCATCTTAAAAATATATGCATCGGATAAATTCGATTCATTTTATATTAATATATTGTTAATTATATTAAACGGTGGTAAGGTTATAAAGATTTAAATTAATATTCTTTTTAAGTATTAATTTGATGTTTTTTCACTAGAATTTGTTTTTTCTCTATTTGAATTAAAATTTAAACATAAATTCAAATTTTTTAATTTTATTGTGATAAAACTAGCTTATTCCATTTTTGAAAAAGAAATGCAAATTTATCATAACTTAAAAAAAATTTACTCTTTTGATCAAATTATTTCATTTCAAGTAAAAGACTTAAAACTTTACTAGTTCTTACAAGTTTTAACATATATTTTAAAAAAGGTTGTTAAAATTGCAGATCAAATAAAGGTCTAGGGAATTTAATTTTCAATAGGGACATGCTTTGATCTTAATCAACTAGCTTTGACTAATTTTTTGAACAAAAAATCTTAAAAGAAAATTTTGAAAAATGCCTCCCAAAAAATCAAATAAAAAAAATAATGAACCCGTTGCTGAACGTGATTCAGATGTAGAGACTTCAGAGGCTCTACGAAATAGCCAAAAAAATAACCATAAAAAAGATGACGATATTGAGATGATGGCCATTAAGTTTCAGGTTACAGATATTCTACATCCATTTCATAAGTTAAATGAAATATCTGGAAGCATCGATATTTCAAAAATTTTGGACGACTTACCACGTGAAGAAGTATTTTTATTTCTCAAAAAAAATTTAATTTTTTTTATATTTTTAAATTTTTAACTTAAAAAAAGATACAGTTGTTTCATTTTTTCATGAAATGGATGATGAATATCTGGTAGTTGAAGGGGTTATTTCCCATGATCGTTCTTTTAAGGTCCCAAAACAAAAAGTAAAATTTTCATAAAAAATTTAAAAAATATCTCTGATATTTTATATTTGATAAAGGGTGCAAAGTATTTTAAAGAATCAAAAAATGATATTAAACAAATAGCGAATGAATAAAGTTTGGCAGCCATTGCAACTCAATTGAATGCTCTAAATAACAACATTACTAAATCGAATGAAGACAACCAAAGTTTAAGATCTATGCTTATTGAGCATCTAAGTCCATCGAGTTCACGTTACTCTTCACCGAGTACAACTCGAAAAGTCAGAAATAATGTAATGGAAATCTCCGATGACGAGGATAGATTTGAGAATAGTAAATTTAATTGATTTTTTTATAAAGCAATAAAAATTTTAAATTTAATTATTTTAAGTTTTCACTCAACGAGATTTTACTAATACGTTAAGGTCAAGAATTAATCATGATTTTAAAGATGACCCGAATAAAACACTTGGATATTACAACAAGAAATATCCTGGAAAAATGTCAAAAATTAAATGTTAGTTTCATAAAAATTTTTTTAACTTAAAAATTTATTAAAAAAAATTATTATTTTATTCGTTAGTGGATCTTGGAAGGGGCTGTGAAGTTCATGTCAATTCGCTCATTTCAATTCGCTATTTTTTCTATAACTTTTTTTCGAAACATTAAAAATTAGTTCTGCAAAATGTTACAAGATGTAGCAGATTTGCTACATTCCCATTATTAATCTGCAAAATGTGTGCACCCAAAATGCAGAAAAAAATTATTAAAAACTCAGTATATGTATTTGCAGAAATTTTGCAGAGATTTAGCACAGTAAGAAAATTTATGTAGCAAATTTGCTACGTATTGTAACATTTTGCAGAACTAATTTTTAATGTTTGGAAAAAAAGTTAAAGAAAAAATAGCGAATTGAAATGAGCGAATTGACATGAACTTCACAGGCCCATCTTGGAAAGTGTGTTCCTGCTAATTCGTCATTCATGGAGTGTTGGAGAAAGGCTGATCGGTGCATAATTACGGAGCGTTCAGGAGAAAAGAAAAAACATAAATAAAAATTGAATTTTTCAATCAATAAATTTTTTGTTTAACTTTTATTTTTATTATTTTTTTAACCTCTTTACCAGTTTTTACCATTTTTTACTAAAAATAATGTAATTTTACGTAAACAAACGTAAAAAAATGTAATAAAAAGTAAGGATTCGCATCAACAAAAATCAATAAATTATTTATAAAAATTTCAAAAAAGTCAATTTTTCTTACCAAAAAGGCCAATTTTTTGGCCGTAAGCGTTTTTGGGCCATTTTACTCGAAATGATGTCAAACGTAAGCTTACGTAAAATTACGTAAAAAAACCCATTCTGGACTTTTCGTAGAAGCACTGTATATTCTTTATTAATTAATTAATTTTGATAAAATCAAAATAATTTTGCAATTAAAAAAAAAACTTAAATATAACAATCTAACAAAGAAAGTATTAAAGCTAAAAAAAAGAGTACTTTTTCGTTTTAAATTTTGGAATACCGTGATGGAAATGGATTTGTCACAAACGTAATTCGGCGTTAAATTAAGTAAGGTGACTATTGACGTTAACTGACGTCATCAATTTTCATATTAATGAGGTCAGTGTATTTTTTTAGAAAAAAATTTAATTTTTCATGACGCTAAAAGACGTCAATAATCATATGACGTCAGCTTTTACTATTAATTCTAAATTTGTCGCGAGTTGAATTTATATATTCATTATCTCTTCCATCATAATGTTAAAAAATTCAGTAACATATATTTTTTAAAAAATAATCGACAAAAAAATGTTTATTGTTTTCAAAATGTATTTTAATATCGTATTGGTAATTAGACATTTTTATTTTTTCTGCAAAATATTTAGCTTATGTATTCATTATTAAAATATTCACATAAATTGTTGACATTTATGCATCTTTTAGTTTTTTAACAGGTTTAATCATTCATAAAAAATGATTTTCGAAAATTTTATTATTGTGTTAATGATTTTATTTAGTTATTCGTTTGATTTTAATTGATAACAAATTAAGATTTCTTTTAATAAAATAACCTTGTATTTTAATTACTAATGTCAGAGTATATTTTTCATTAATTCTAAAAATTTAGATTATTTTGAATTTGTCGGTTAATATGTTTTACTCAGCTGGTTTGTTCCCGAAACATATTAACCTTTGTCTAATTTATTAGACACTTTTAAATATAAAATGATTGGTATAAAAAATTGAAAATAAAATTTAAAATATAAATCAAGATTATCAAATAGAGTATCTTAATTGATGCATTAATTCAATTTATCAACGTCTCATTTTTGAGTTTAAATATTTGAGAGAAGTCTTTTTTTGTTTAGTTAATTTTAAAATTTGGAAAATTAAAAAATTAATTAATTTATATTTTTTGTATGGTCTGTAAAAATAAATTCATGATTTTTGTTTATTAAATGTTTATAGTCGTGTCAACTCATTAAAGTAATCATCTTAAAAGTTGTTTTTTTTCAGTTGAAAGATTATTTTGAAGATTATCTGAATAAAAATAGACACAAAATATTCCCAAAAGGCATCAAAAGCATTAATTAAATTTTTTCAAATTAAAATTTTAATTAAATAATGCTAAAAGTAGTATATATTAATAATGTTAATTGTAAATTATCATTCTTTTTTGATATATTCACAATTTAATAGTCACTACTAAACAACATTACCAAAACATTATCATTTATCATCATCAAATCATTCTTTAATTTAATGAAATAAATTTTCAAAAATTGAAAATTTTCCTCAAAAAAATTTGATCAAATTTTAAAATTTGCTATTGTATTGAAAGAATATGATGATTAAACAATCTTTATGATGGATCATGTTTGTTTTGTTATAACGGCAATGGAAAAAGATAAGGTTGATTGTAAAAATTACAGACTACTTATAGTAGTAAAAGTAAATGAATAATCATTCTGATGGAAAGTGATCGGAAAATCCAATGTGCTTCCATTAGAGTTATAGCCAAGAGTATACGGTATGTAAAACTATTATTACTCTTAAAAAAAGAATTTTTTGATGATTGATGTTTCAAAAAAAAAAGTAGTAAAAAAGTAGAGTTATTAAACTTTACGTTTAAAACATGTAAAATCGAAAACATCTACAGATACAACCAAAAACATTTGGTTGATCAAATATTGAATAAAAAAGAGCTATCAGTATAAAAGACATTAGCTTGTTGATTCCCAGGTATTTCACCTGATTCATTCACATGGAAGTGGTTTTCATTTCTATTGACACCATAAAAGATTTCCATATTTCTGTTTTGATTCCTATTTACACCAAAAAACATTTCCATATATCTGACATTTTCAATTGTTTCTTTACTCAGTGATTCTAAGGCAATGTTATTTATTTCTAAAACTCTATAATTTTTTTTCCTTTGTAACAAGTTGTTTATGCGATTTAATTTTTGTCAATTCAGAAATCTCCATTTCAACTTCTTAAAGGTTAAAAATAAAAAAAAAATAAATTATAAAATTAGAAATAATATTTTTCTTACTTTGAATAATTTTTTTTCTTTCTTTGTAACGAAAGAAACAATTTATACAGAGTTGAATTTTTTCCTTTTCTTTGCATAATTCACATGGACAAATCCAGAAAATACAATTTTTACATCTGTGCTGCATTTTTTAATAAATTTTTTTTTTTTATTAATGAATAATAATTTTTTTTAACTCTAAACTTATATATTATTTTTTGATGACAGTCAAAAGTTTTTTTAAAATTTTAAACGTTATCAAGTGTACTTTTAGTTGAAGAGCATTGTGCAAAATTAAAATTTATTGTTTTTTATCTCAAGTAGATAATGTATGATAAGTACTAACAATTAAGCATTTATCTTTAATTTTTTTTTTGTTTGTTTTTTTTTTCAAGTGGGAATAAGTCATGGTCAAATTAATTATGTTTTTTATTTGAATATTATTGGTTAGATTTTTAGAGGGGGTCCCGGTCAGCTAGGAGTGGGGTCATCCGATGGTGACATGATTATTTTGTCCGAAATAATCAATAATTAATGTTAATTTATGTCTGTCCAATAGAATTGCAGGGATTTTCAAAAAGGGGAGGAGAAAGAGGAAAATCAGCCAATAATAGATGCTGAAAAAAAGTGCCAAGATATACTACTGATTATGCAAGTACGGTTTTCCTTGGCCAATTCTCAACGAAACAATTATTCTAGAGCCTCTTGAAATAGACAAAATAGATGAAAATGAAAAAATGAGAATTAAAACTAATTACTTTAATATACGCCAACATTTAGAAGAAGCTTATCAATTGTACAAATCAAGTCGTGTCGAGACCACACTAGACATGATTCTTAGTCGCTTTTGCATTTCATTAGATCAATACATTTATTTTCTACGATGGTCAATCAGCCGTGCTACACTTTTTCTAAAGAGATCGTGTATAGACATCATGATGAATCCATAAAATAAAAAAATATTTGTCCGACACAGAGCAAACATGGATATACAATATGTTATTGATCCGTATGGTTGCGCCGCTTATATTTCATTATACATGTTAAAATCGAATGCAACAATGTCTCGTTTGTTGAAAAATGCTGTTGATGAAGTGGTGAACGATAATCAATCGACAGTGCGTCAACGTCTTGTTCCAGTGGCAAACAAATTTAATAATTGTGCTGAAATATCGGCTCAAGAGTGCAGTTTTACAGTGATGGGCATGAACTTCTGCCGATTTTCGCGTACAATTGGTTTTTTGAATACTAATCCAAGTAATTTAAGAACTCGCATGATCATGGAAGAGAGATAGTTGCGTTTAATGGATCTCGATTCAACAAGTATTTAAAGATTGGGTGTTTTGGAGCATTATAAAAATAGACCCAACACAATGAATGATGTTTATTTGGCTGAATTTGCTGCTTATTATGATTTTGTGTCTAAAGAAAGTGCAAGAATGTCGAGAAATCCAAATAGACTAAATAAATTTGTAGAGGATGAGGACGATATTGACGATGATAGAAATGATGAACATTATGAAGAGGAAACTTAATTGGGGGACAATGGGAGCGAGACAAGTTCAAGTGAAGTTTATGTAGATGAATATTCTGATCGTTCTCAAAATAAAACAAATAGAAATTAAAAAAAACGGTGACGGCTTTATGAAGAGACGTTTAAAGGCGAAAATTCTTCGATATAAACGTTATAATCTAATTAAAGATGAGTCGAATTATTTTCGCGTTCAATTAATGCTTTATTTGCCATCGAGAAGTGAAGAACGCCAAGTCGAAATTGAAGATACAATCGAGAAATTCAATAGGAATCAACATTTGATCGTTCGGAATAGACAAATTTTTTAAAATGTGGAAGCGAAAAATTTCGACTGAGCACAAGAAGAAGTGGAACACGAAATCCAAGAGCACTATGAAACGTTAATTAAGGATGAAGTGGAACGTATAGGGGAAGCAAATAATCATCTAATGGATAGGAGTATGCGAATGTAATGCAATCACTAAATAATGGTCAACAGATTTATATTGCTAATTTTTTGCGTTCGATTCGTCGTAAAAAAACAACATTTGAAAGAGTGGTGATAGTACAAACCCATGGAAATGCCATGCATTATTGGCAGCATACACTGGAAAGGCCGCTTTCAACATTAAGGGTTCAACGCTACACACGTTGTTTCATTTGCCATTGCATGCAGAAAAGTGAACAAAATTAAAAAGCAATTTGAAAATGTGCGACTTTTGATTATAGATGAGATTTCACTTGTTGGTTGTAATTTGTTTAGAAAAATAAATGATCGTTTAATTCAGATAAAGGGCGAAAAGAAGCCCTTCGGTGGTATTTTGGTTATACTTGTTGGGGATTTTAACCAATTGTCGCCAGTACGTGAACCATTGGTCTTTGAGTAC
This sequence comes from Brachionus calyciflorus, assembly GCA_002922825.1. Classification (NCBI taxonomy): domain Eukaryota; kingdom Metazoa; phylum Rotifera; class Eurotatoria; order Ploima; family Brachionidae; genus Brachionus; species Brachionus calyciflorus. The sequence continues at coordinate 19,993 of NTPY01000302.1, read as the reverse complement.
GGCTTTCGATCTAAGTATGCCCTTTTGGCTGGCAATAGATTATGGGAAAATTTTCTACTTTTTGAATTGACAGAAGTAATGCGTCAGCGAAATGACGCTTTATTTGCACAAGCATTAAATACACTTGGTAACAAACATGTGTATGGTCTGAGTGATGAGCAAATAGAAATGTTTGACAATCGTTTTGTTTCGAATATAAACACGATACCAGACGATGCAATTATATTGTGTTATACAAATGACGATGTAAAGAAATTTAATAAAGAGAAAATTGAATTGAGCGATGGCGAATTGATTGAATGTGTTGCCGCCGACAATAGCTCTGGACAAGGTAAGGATTCGAATGCGTGTCGAAATGCTTTGGCCGAGTTGAAAACAAAAACAGATTTAAATGATACAGCTTGTTTGCCCACAAAGATATTGTTTAAATTCAATTGCAAGTACATGATAACAACAAATATGAAATTGAATGATGGTCTTGTAATCGGTGCAGTTGGCGTTCTAATGTCGTTAATTAGAGATGATAAAGCGGATAGACCGGTTCTAAAGCGTGTCTATTTGGATTTTGGCGATGCTGATGTAGGTAGATTGACGCGAAATAATGCAGACACATTGAGAAAATTGCGCAAAGATAATATTAGAGCGAATTGGACGTGTATAGAATGGGATCAGCAAACAATTAAAAAGGGAATTTCCGTTGACAGAGAGCAATTACAATTCACAAGTCACAGGGTCAAACATATCAAAAAGTGGCAGTCAATTTAAATGGCGTAGTACAACGAGCACTATTGTATGTGGCATTGAGTCGTGTCACTACACTTGATGGCTTGTATATTTTCAATTCAAATCCGACTAGTCAAAAATCGATTTTTAGCGATCGTAAACGCGGTTTGACACGTGACAAGCGCAATGAAAAAATCGATGAAGACGAAAGATGCAATTCGGTTCGCAAAGAAATGCGACGTCTGCGAACACAATGTCAAATGGAGAATGAATACAAATTTTTGGACCAAACTTTTTTGCAAGATTCAAATAGTTTGAGCATAATGGCACTTATGTGCGTGCATTCAATTTGAATAAATTCAATCTAAGATCGGATAGAGCATTCATGAATACGAATTTGATTTTATACTCGTGGTAGGCGATTTCAATATAGATTTTAACAAGGAAAATGAGTGCATGAATCGAATGAGAAATAAATTGAATTTGAATCCAATGAGTGTCAATGAGTGTACCTATAGACGCATTAGAGAAACAACTGGTTCACATTTAGATTGAGCCTTTACAAGTTACTATTTCAATTTTGGCATAGACAGGCGCAGTGATATTTATGAGAATTGGTACAGTGATCACAGATGTAAATTTCTTCTCATTCTCACATAAATTATAAGACAAGTTCCCAATACAACGCTATATTAAATTTTTAAATTTCCGTTTTGATTCTGAATGGTCAATTTTTTTTTCCAATAGGGATTTTAATAAGAGAGCCAATGAAAATTTTTAATAAGCGAACCAAAAGGAATTTTTAATAAGCAAACCAATCAAATTTTTAAATAAGAGATCCAATTAAATTTTTTCATAAGCCAGCCAATGTTAAAAAAGGTAATTATTATCACCTTAACACCATTGACAGAACCCAAAACTTTCATTCATATTTTTAGGAAATATATTGTCTTTAAAAAATTTCATATTTTTTTAAAATTAAATCTAATGATTTAATAAATATCGGTATCATTCAGGTAAAAAAAAATACATGAATTTTTTTAATCAATTATCAATTAATTTTTTTGATTAAAAATTGTTATACATGATAGCTCCGAATTTTTTTAATTATTCCCAGAAAATTCTGTTTTAACGTAAATAACGAAAAAAGTAACAAAAATTAATATAAAGATAATAAAATTGGTTCAATTATCTGATGATTCTGTAGCTGACTATCATAATTTTTTAGCAATTGGTGAATTGATGTAAGAGAAAAATTTATCTTTCCTTGATTTACCAAAAGATTTAGCTACAAAATTAATAGATCTTGAAGATTTTTATGAAGTCAAGATAGGTGTTTGTATAAAAAATAATACTATGTATAGAACTGCTTCAATTGAAACAATACATCAATCGATAGCAAATTAAAAGTTATATTACCGGGTAAAATTTTAAAGAAAAATATTAAGAATTTCGCCTAAAAGCCGCAAAAAACTGTTTTTTTTGTTATTTTTGTAATGTTTTTGAGTCAAAAAATAAGTTTTCTTTCATATATATGTATCGCCAAAAAAATTTATGCAAAATTACATAAATTGATATGATGTACCTTTTAAATTGTATGAGATTTTAACAAAAAAAAACGAAAAATAGCTATTTTTTTGAATAAAAATGCCAAAATCTAAAATAAATTATTTTGAATCGAGCGAAAGCGAATGGTCAGATGATGGAGACTATGAAAGCCTTTACTATGATGAAGACATCAGCGAAAGCGAAGTAGATGAAGAAAATGTTCGATATAGTGATGAAAATGGGATAGAAAATTTAGAGGAAGATGAATTAAACGAATCGATGGTTTTAGGTGAAGATGAGTACTATGGAAAAGATGGATTTTTTTGGGCGAGTAGATTAGATGATACTAACAACATTTCTTTGAAAAAAAACTATCTTTCTAATGAATCCAGTCAAAACCCACTTTTTTATAATTATACCAAACCAGTTGATTATTTTTCATTTTTTGTTGATCATCAAATACTAAATATCATATATAAATGCACAAATCAGCGTTTAGATGAAAAAGAAGATGAAGTTACTATAACTGAAATCAAGTAATTTATCAAATTAGATTAAAAAAATGCTCCATTCATTAATTTCTTCAAAGGGGTTTTATTGGATTGCTAATTTTGTTTGGAGTTTTACAAAAAAAAGTTAAAATAAAAGATATTTGGGATACTAATTCACTTCATTTTACATATCTTGCAAAAGCAGCTATGACAAGAGTATGTTTTAAGCGTTTATGTAGAGAACGTTTTAAGCGTTCGATGAATTAGAAAAAAGAGAAACAAACGCCGCTAAGCTTGGAAAACTATTCAAAATAGCCGAAATTTTCGAAATTTTTCGTACAAAAATCAAATCAGCTTACGAGCCAGATGAAAATCTTTGTATAGATGAAACACTTTACCCTTTTAGAGGTTATTTTGAATATTTAATTTTTTAAAAAAATTATTAAAATATATTATTACTATATATTGTAATTTTTAGGTAAATTCTTTGCCAGACAATACATTCCATCTAAACCAGCTAAATATGGTATGAAATTTTTCTGTATTGTTGACGTCAGAACGTTTTTTCTTTTGGATACTATTATTTATTGTGGTAAAGAGAATAGTTTGGCAAAACGTACAACTAATGTTGGAGAAAAAATTGTTTTAAAGTTGTCAGAACGTTACTTTGAATCAGGTAGAACCATTACTGTTGACAATTTTTTCACTACTATTCCACTAGCTCAAAATTTATGGAAAAATGGTCTTATGTTAGTAGGTACCCTCAGGTCAAACAAAACTGAAATTCCAATAGATTTTAAGCCTAATAAATATAGAGAACAATTTTCATCTCTAGTTGGTTATAACAACTATCTAACATTAGTTTCTTATGTGCCAAAGCCAAAAAAATCATGAAGTTTTATTTGATAAAAAAAAATAAAAATAAGCCAGATATCATTAATTACTATAATAAAAACAAATGTGGCGTTGATATTTTAGATAAAATGATTGGTTGTTATAGTTGCAAAAGGAAGACTAGGCGCTGGACAATGTGTTTTTTTATGTATATGATCGATGTTGCATCACATAATGCTGTTACATTATATCAAATAAAACGCAGGAAAAATTTGGAAAAGATATCCGACATTGATCGTAGATTGTCTTTAGAGTCATTGGCTATTGATCTAATTAAACCATTGATCGAAGAACGTGATAAGTTACATAATTTTCAAGGCATAAGACAAGACTTAATAGATTGTTTTAGAAAATCAGGAGTAGAAATTAAAAATGAAATAAAAAAAAATAACGAAGAAAAAATTTCAAAAAATAATAAGTCAAGATGTGTTTCATGTCCAAGAGAGAAAGACCGTAAAACAAATAATATTTGCTGTCGATGTGAGCTTCCAATATGTTTAGATCACTCCATACAATCACACTTAAAAAAAACCAAGTGTTAAGTGTGAGTGTGAGTGTGGAATTTCTACCCAAACTTAATACTTGGTACACTTGATTTTATTATGTGTAATACCCAAACTTAATACTTGGTACACTTGATTTTATTAAGTGTAATACCCAAACTTAATACTTGGTACACTTGATTTTATTAAGTGTAATACCCAAACTTAATACTTGGTACACTTGATTTTATTAAGTGTAATACCCAAACTTAATACTTGGTACACTTGATTTTATTAAGTGTAATACCCAAACTTAATACTTGGTACACTTGATTTTATTAAGTGTAATACCCAAACTTAATACTTGGTACACTTGATTTTATTAAGTGTAATACCCAAACTTAATACTTGGTACACTTGATTTTATTAAGTGTAATACCCAAACTTAATACTTGGTACACTTGATTTTATTAAGTGTAATACCCAAACTTAATACTTGGTACACTTGATTTTATTAAGTGTAATACCCAAACTTAATACTTGGTACACTTGATTTTATTAAGTGTAATACCCAAACTTAATACTTGGTACACTTGATTTTATTAAGTGTAATACCCAAACTTAATACTTGGTACACTTGATTTTATTAAGTGTAATACCCAAACTTAATACTTGGTACACTTGATTTTATTAAGTGTAATACCCAAACTTAATACTTGGTACACTTGATTTTATTAAGTGTAATACCCAAACTTAATACTTGGTACACTTGATTTTATTAAGTGTAATACCCAAACTTAATACTTGGTACACTTGATTTTATTAAGTGTAATACCCAAACTTAATACTTGGTACACTTGATTTTATTAAGTGTAATACCCAAACTTAATACTTGGTACACTTGATTTTATTAAGTGTAATACCCAAACTTAATACTTGGTACACTTGATTTTATTAAGTGTAATACCCAAACTTAATACTTTGCACACTTTATTTTAATGAATTTATTACTCATACATAAAACATAATAAAACTATTGATTTTGTCATTAATTTTAAAAATGAATTTAATAAAATTAGTATAAATTAAGTTTATTTGTATTTTTATCTTAAAAAAAAATTTAAATTTTCATAATTATTATGTTTTGACAAATGTTTTTTAAAGAAAATAAAAATTTATTTTAATAAATCGTTGTTTACACGTAAAAAAACCTTGGTTTTGAAATTTTGCGGATTTACATTTTGTGATCTTTTACTACTCACAATTCCACAAATACTGAAATATCTTTCAATGAAAGCACTTGAAGCCGTAACACAAAAAATTTTCCTTGCAACAGAACTCAATAAAGGCATTCTATGGGAATTAGCACTCCAAAATTCTTTTGTTGAAATACTTAAAGAGGTTTTATCTCCAATTAAGTCTAAAAAAATTTCCTTTTCCCTACTTATTTTTTCTATTATTGTGATTCTTTCTCTGTTTGTAGTTGGTTCATATGGAACCGATTCAACTAGTAGATTAAAAGCCGCGTTTTCACTTTTATCATAAGCAGATGTTTGAGCTCGGTTTCTTTCATTCCTTGATTGTTCTTGTGTTACGCCTAATTGTTCATCATCTAAAAGCATAATTACAGCATCATTAAAAGATTCAATACATCTTTCACTTATATTGTCATCATACGATTTACCATACCATAATGAAAGCTTTGAAGTGTTAAGAATAGCAGCAAGTTGATATATTCTTGAATCAAATTCAAATTGAAATCTCTCTTTTAAAGACTGAATTAAATGATCAATTAATTTTTTCCTATTACCTCTTTCATCAAATTTAGAAAGAGTACCAAATATTACAACTATTAAGCCTGGTATAACATCACCAATATGCCAATCAGATTTCTGGGTCAAAATTGAAAATGTATAAAGTGAGTGTAGAATTTTCAACAAACCAAGTATTTTTTCTTTGCTAACTGGGCAAGGATTTTCACTGGGAAAAGCATTTTTTTCATAAGCTGAATAAAATGATAGCAACATTAAATATGACGATGACCATCTCGTTCCATTTTCGCACCTTAATTTGGCTTTTTTTGCAATAAATTCATACGATAAGACAGTAGATCGTCTAATATTTGATGCATAATTTGAAAGAGATGAAAGTAAATGTAGGTAACCACTGACCTTTTTAATTGAATATCGAACAACCAAATTTATTTTATGAGCTGCACAAGAATATCTAGAAATCCTATGAGATCCTATTTCTAATTCTAAAAAATTTACAGGATCACTAATATTCTCATTTATGAGCTCTTCATTTTCATTATCTTCATCTTCATCATCAGAGTCTGGTTCATTAGAAGCTCTTACAAAAGCAGGTCTTTCGTTTATTATTTGATCTATTTCTCTATCTATTTCACTCATTTCAAATCTCAAATTTGAATTTGATTCTATTAATCTCTCTTCTGTTTCCAATTCATCTAATACATCATTTTCTAAAATATTATCTAAATCATCATTTTCAATATTTGTTTGATTTTCAGAAAAATTGTTCAACTGAATATCTATTTCTTCTTTTCTAGAATCAAATAGACTATTCTCATTTTGCCTAAAAAGTCGAACGAGAGCTGAGCCTTGATCACATACAACAGCGAAAATTTTTCGTTTATCAAATTGAAAACGATTAATTATTTTTTCAACTGCGATTTTTATGTTTTCAGCAGTCGAGCTTTCAGACATCAATTCCATTCCTAATATTCTTAATTCTTTGCTAAAACTCTTAAACATCATACAAGATGCTACGGCTAAATAATTTCTCATACCTATGTCACTCCAAAGATCAAGGATAAGGCAGATTGAGGATGATTTCTTTAACTTTTCTTCTAAATTTGCTATTATAATTTTATTGACTCTCGGCACAAATGAACGAGTAAATGAATTTGGGTGGGGAAGTTGTGGAATTAATTTTCGTAAGTGTTCATTTTTTAAATGACTAATCGCATTATTTGACGTTAGAAAAAATTTGACCAAATTAATGTCTTTTTCTGTTAAGGGCTGAATAGTTTTACCCATATTTGACCACAGCCTGTACCCTTCTTTCCAACTCTCAAGTTCAGGGTGTGTATCTAAATGGTGATTAAGATTCGAAACTGACCCTAATTTTTCCTTATAAACTTTACCACAACATATACATTTAAATTCAATAGGATAAGTTGGTTTTATTTCGAAGTTAGTGGTAAATTTAAAAAAATTTAAAATAGGTGTATATTCTTTAAATTTAGTTCCAATTGTTACTCTTTTCAAAACAAATTTATTTTCGACACTTTCACGAATAAGTCTGTCGAAAAGCCTTCGATCTTTATAAAATTAAAATAATACTAAAATAAATATTATAACAAGAAAAATGCGAAATTTTGAAATTTAAAAATTTTTCATTGCTTAGTCACAAATTTATGATGATAAATTTAAACAATAGAAAAATTTTTTTATTGTTAAAGTTTTTATACTTATGAAATTATAATTTAATTTAAATTTTTAATTATAGATAAAGTAAATAAAAAAAAATTAGAGTGGACACAATAAAACAATTTAATTAATATTATTGTATCTTGCTTTTAACTTCTTTTAATCATCATATCTTTTTCATTGTTGTTAGCATAAGCATCAAATGAATTTTTTAGTTAGTTTATCTATAATTAAAAATTTCATATAACTGAAGAGTATGAATACTGAACTACTGAAGAGTATGAATAATAAAATAAAATTAATTAAACAAAGATAATTCGTTATTAAACACATTTAGTAAACTGAAAAATTTAATTCTAAAAATTCTAAATGTTTTAAACCTTGAATGACACGTATTTTAATTTTTAAAATTATAAATTTTCTTTGCTTAAAAAAAATACATTTTAAATCCAAAATTAAACTTATACATACCTTCAGCACTCATTATGTATCTTGATTCTCGATTATTTGTTGAGCTTCTTGATGATGCTGATGATGAAAATGAATCATTTTGAGTATTTAAAACACTATCCCGTGAATTATTTGAAACTGGCGTATTGCAAACTGCATGAGAACGGCTTGTTCTTGCGCTACGTCTTAGTTCATTAGTACCATTTAATCCATGATGATTTGAATTATTTTGAACATTAGATGCTCTTGAACGAGACGTTGAACCGCCGTTTCTAGGCATATTTTATATTATTATTGAAAATTAATCTAAATATATTTTTAAAATTTTCAAAAAATTAATTGATTTTCATTTTTAAACTTTGCTCTATTCATTGAAAAAAAAAAATTTTTTTTTAAATAAACTCAGAAATAAAATATTTTTTTAGATATTTTTTGAAATAAATTAAAATAATCATAAAGTTCATGTAATCATAAGGCATTAATCCATCTATTGACATAAACAAAAAAAATTCGAATGACTTTTTTTTTAATTAAAAATCAAATCGAAAAAAAACCAGTCTATTTTCTAAAAAAATACAAAACAATTAAATATTATTTAACAATATAAATTATTATTTTTGAGAATTTCACTTGTCAAAATTAAGTGTGCAAAGTATTAAGTTTGGGTATTACACTTAATAAAATCAAGTGTACCAAGTATTAAGTTTGGGTAGAAATTCTACACTCACACTCACACTTAACACTTGGTTTTTTTTAAGTGTGATTGTATGGATCACAGTAATAAGTTTTTCATGTGCAAAACATGCTACCAAATGATCAAAAATGATGATCTTAAAAGCAAACAATCTAAATCTGACTCTCCTGCTCATAATTTGAGAAAACATAACAGATAAAATGAAAAAAATTTTAAAAAAAACCCACTTTTTCATATGTTTTTGAGATTAAATTATTAGACTCGGTGAAATGGGCCTAGTAATTTTTTTTTTGTTGATTATTGAAGGACTTAGTCTCTAGTATATAACTGCAAAATTTCATTGAAATCGGAATATTCCTTCATAGTAAAAATATTTGCGGCCCTTGAGTGTTAATTCGAAAGGCATGAAGAATATGAAATTTTTACATTGATCAACTTTGAAGATGAATACTTGATGGATATAGCTCATCTTATTTAAACATTTAAAAAAGCTATTTTTTATTTTTGCAATTGGTGAATTGATGAAAGAGAAAAATTTATCTTTCCTTGATTTACCAAAAGATTTAGCTACAAAATTAACTGATCTTGAAGATTTTTATGAAGTCAAGATAGGTGTTTATATAAAAAATAATACTATGTATAGAACTGCTTCAATTGAAACAATACAATCTGCTTTAAATGAGGATGGAGAAGATTTTTATTAATTCGAAAGGCATGAAGAATATGAAATTTTTACATTGATCAACTTTGAAGATGAATACTTGATGGATATAGCTCATCTTATTTAAACATTTAAAAAAGCTATTTTTTATTTACTTATTATTTTTTTTAATAAATTCAACTAGGATTAGAATCTAAACTAAAAAAAAAGCTAAAAAAAATTTACAAAACGTAACTCAAAAAAAAAGAAATTTTTTTATTTTAATTTTTTTAAAATCATTTATGACAAATTGTGGTTATTGATATTGAGTGAAATAGAACAGAGGAAAATTTTGTAAGATTGTAAAATTTTATATTTTTTATTCTTTTGCAATAAAAAATAATTAAAAAGATATACACATGCTTGAATTGATCAATTAGAAAAATGTTGCACTTTTCTTTTACTCTATCTATCAATTTTTTTTTTTAAAACACTGTTGTTAATATTTTTATCATTTTTATTTGATTAAAAAATTTAATTAGATAATTTGATTTTTTTTAATTTTATCTAGAAATGAATAAATTATTAAACACCTTTTTTATTTTTTTTTTAAAAAAGGTATCGAATAGAAATCGATACTTTAAAAAAAAAATGCTTTGAAAATAAATCTATCAAATTGTAAAGTGAAGTTTAAAGGCCTATAAATTAAGTATAAAAAATTAAAATTTTCATTTTTTAATTTTCTCGTTTGATTTTTGTCATTTTTTTAAAAAAGGAAATTTAATTTTTTATTTAAAAAAAATTAATTGTTACAACAAAGAAAAAAAAAATATTCATTTCTACTTAATTGACAACTAAAAAAAAACTATGAGTCCTGAAGTTAATTTTAATTTAGCATTTAAGATTTTACTAAATCCACCGAAAGAGATTACTTTTTTCTAATTGAACTTTTTTCTCAGAACTTGCATTTTCTTGAGTTAATAATAATTAACAAGTATTCAGACTTATTTAAATTTAATTTTGTAATAATGTTTACATAAATATTAATAGACTTTTCTACAACAGTTTTCAATCCAACAGAATAAATTTTTTTCAACTTCTGTTTATAAATATCGAGAAAGCAAATTAAATTCATTTTAAGATTAAATAAGTTGAAAGATTTAGTAGCAATTTAAAGGCTAAAAGAAAAGTATAAAAATAAAAAAGTTATATAAATTTGAACGAATTAAAATGAGAGAAGCATAATTAACTTCAAAATCATAAGTATGAATAAAATCATTGATAAAAAGAAAAGGAGAAAGAAAAAGTTGATGATCAAATAAAAGCAACACCAATTATTTTCTTTTATAAAATTTTACGTTTTGAACGTATCTTTGGAAAAGATTTAATATGAATATTTCATTTTATAAAATAAAAAATTAAGATATTACCTTTTTCTATTCATACTCTTTTTAAAACAACATAGAAATAAACTTTTTTTAAAAATAAATATCAACTTTCTATCAAAATTAATTCTATCAACGCTATCCTGTAAATGAAACCTGATTTTTGGTTGTGATAACCAGATTTTTAGTTGTGAAAACCAGATTTTTGGTTGTCATGAACCTAGACCCCTGTGCCTCTAGTTAAAATATAAAAAAAATCAAGGTTTTTTTTTATAAGTAATTTATCTTTTATAAATACGATAGTCAACCGTCAACAATTTGTTATTGAGATTGTTGTCGTATTCTGGTAGAAGAGAAATATCTGAAAGGTGTTTTGTACCCTAATAAAAAGTAAATGTAGTATTTACAGTAAAAAAAATAAAAAGAGAAAAGCTTAATTTTGGTTTTTTATCAACTACTAATTTTTACACTAGACAAATAAATTTTTCCTTTTTAATTGTTATATAAGTTAGACATGTTTACGGTTCTAGTAAATTTTTTCTCTATACTCTTTTCTCTAACAAAAAAAAGTAAATTTTTCTTTAGAGAAAAAAATACTACTTTATTGGAGAGAATAAAAAAGTATTTTTTCTCTTATTTGTATTTTTTTAAAATAAAATTGACACCACTATTTAAAATCAATGTGATATAAGTTTTGCAGCTTGTGCTCGTCGAAACGCTCCTTTAATTTAGTTTTATTTTAAATTTACTTCTTCAATTTTGAAGGTTAAATTTATGGAATCTATCATTTCAGAGAAATTTTTTAACAGAAAAGTTTTTTAGAGAAAATATTTTATCGAAAATTCTTTTGACGATAAATTGATATTTTTATAATTTTTAAGTTTTACTAGAAGCTCTTGATTAATAAAAACTTTTTAAAATTGTCATTAGAAAAAAATCACCCAGAATTTATAAAATTAAAAAAAAAAGGCTTTTTTTTTTAAAAAGGGCTCTAAAAATTTTCAGAAACAAATTCTCTAAACTTTTTCTCAAAAAAATTTTTCTCTTAACTTTTTCTCTGAAATTTTTTTCGTTTTTCTCTAAGATATTTTTTTCATAAACGATATACTGGCTAATTCTATTCAAAGATTCGTTCCTAGTACTTTTTGAAAAAAACTAATAATTATTATTAAGTTGTTAAATAATAATTCTATGCTCTTCACACTTATGAATGTAGATTTTATATTTTAAAACCATGAAATATTTTTATTGATAAAGTTGTGGGTATCATTTTGACTTTATTCTTTTAATTTAAATTTTCATTTGAAGATTTGATTATTTATATTAGTTTTATTTCAAAAAGTTTATTTTTCACTAATGAGAAAAAATTACACTTTTCTTTTTAATTATTAAAAAGTATTTTTCTTAAGAAAATAATTTAGTAGAGAAAAAAGTAATATAACTCATGTTTTGAACCCTAAATATGACTCAAAAGACTCAACTTAACAAAGAGTTCATTTCTTACAGGATTGATTTTAAAATGATTATAAAAAAGTGCTTTTTTAAAAAAACGCTAACGTTGTTTACTGATTGATTAGAGTGTTGTATTTTAGTGATAATTAGAAAGTTAAAAAAAAATTTTAAAATACTTATATATCTTTTTTTGTAATTTTTGCTTCGTATATAAAAATAATTTAACAATTATGAACTTAAATAAATTTCTAAAACATACTTTTTTAAGAAACTTATTGAATTTTATACTTAATGTTTAATACGCACAAACACATTAAAGCTTAGAAAAATAAATAATTTAGTAAATATTCTAAAAAATGAAAAATTTAATTTTATTATTCAGTTAATTGTTATAGATAAAAAAAATGAACTTGATAGAAGAGACTCTGAATAGACTTTTACACGATCTTCCTCAATTTTTTGAGGTTTTTAACGCTAATCATACGAACAATATCAATTCAAACGAGATGGAGATTGATCAAACTGGTGGCGTTTTGAATTATCAGATCGATAATACGTTTAATAATTATAATAAAAAATTTAATTGTACGACAAGTACAATAATATTTCATTCTCAACAAATGCTAAACCGTTTACAGAAGCTCATAGTGATATTGAAAACGCTTTTAATGCATTACATGCTGAATTTTCCAGTAAAATGCGTGATAAAGACAAAATAAGGGTAGTTTTTTTCCATGATTCACTAGATAGACCAATAAGTCATCCTTTTATGTCTAAGAGTCAATTAACGCCAACTGGTTTCTTAGAAAATTTTGAACATGTAGCGCAATCATATAAAAGCGTAAAATTAAATGAGAATAATAACTTGACAACATCAGTTGTGATTGCTCATTTACCTATTGGATCTGGTCGTAAGATGTATAAATTAGTTAGAAAGAGAAATTATCAAAAAAAGATTGATAGACAAAAAGATGTTAATTTCTCAGCTTTTCAAGAATTTTGATAAAAAACCTGGTATTAAAACTGTATTCAATCATGTTAATCGATGTGCATTGAGAGCTATTTTAATTGCTAAAGCCTTTACTGATAAAGATCCGTATAGATTTGAATTGTGTAAACCTAATAACCTGATTGAAAATTATTTGAAGAATTATCAAATAACAGTAATAAGTTGTGATGGAAAATTAGATAAAATGCCTATATATATTGGAGAACCAAAAGATAAATTTATTTACATTTCCTATACCGGTTCACATTATAATGTAATTACATCGATGAAATCATTTTATAATCGGTCATATTATTGTAATTATTGTAAAATTGCTTATCAAAATGCCGAAAAACATAAATGTAGAAACAAGTGTAATTCATGTAATAGATCTAAATGTCCAATTGAATCTTTAATAAATTGTGAAAAATGTAATCTTAAATGTTACAGCGAGAAATGTTACAATATTCACAAAGAAAAAACATGCATAAATGTAAAAAATTGTAAAGATTGTAATTCATTTAAAGGTAGAAAGGCAAAGAGAAATTCTTGCTCATCTGCTCATGCTCAATAATTTATTTTCTTAATAACTTTTAAATGGAAATAGATTTTTAGGTTCTGCAAAATGCTAAATTATGCAACAAACATGCTAAATTTTATTTGAAGCTCTGCAAAAACTGTGCAATTTTATTACGCAGTTGATTAAAATACTTTTACATCAAGTGCATTCTGTAATAATTTGCACAGTTTTTGCAGAGCTTCAAATAAAATTTAGCATGTTTGTTGCATAATTTAGCATTTTGCAGAACCTAAAAATCTATTTCCATTTAAAAGTTATTAAGAAAATAAATTATTGAGCATGAGCAGATAAGCAAGAATTTCTCTTTGCCGGTAGAAATCATGTATGTAATGAGAATCACAAATTGTCAATTAGCTGTGGATGAAGAACACAGATGTTTTATAAATCCAGAAATAAAAGAAAAAGAATTTCACGACTTTAAAGGTTGCATTTTTTTCGAATACGAAGCTTACGTTGAAAATGGTGTACATAATCTTGTTATAGCTAAAAAAGTTTGTATAGAATGTTTAAACGAAAATTCAAATTGTCAAGAATGTGAAAAAAAGTTTGTATTTTATGATAACAAGTCATTTTGTGATTGGTTATTCATTCAAGATAATTTTATCGTTATTGCACACAATTTAAAGGGTTATGATAGTTTTTATTATAAATCATATTATTTCGTCATTTTTACCTACTGATACAATGCCTCATATACTTTTAAGCGGAACTAAAGTATTAAGTATTAAATTTAGAAAACTAAAATTTATCGATTCGTATTCGTTTTTGTCTTGTCCTCTTAGTGAATTTTTAAATACTTTTAATCTTCAAGACATGATAGGATATTTTCCACATAAGTTTAATTTACCCGAAAATCAAAACTACATTGGTGATTATCCAGATATTTCTTATTATGGGTCTGAATTTTTTAGTCAAAAAAAGAAAAAAGACTTTGAAAATTGGTACGAAACTGTAAAGAATGATTGTTTCACCTTTAGAGAACAATTTCATGCATATTGTTGGAGTGATGTTATGCTTTTAACGAATGGTTGCCTTGCTTTTAGAAAAATTATAATGAACAAAACCAAAAAATCAGAAACTGATGATTGAGTTGATCCGTTTTTATGTTCAATCACAATAGCATCATTATGTCACTATATTTTTAGACGGAATCTTTTAAAAAAAGAATCGATTGGAATAATTCCGGAAAACCGATATCATCCAGAGCAAAAAACTTCTATTAAATGTCAATTATGGCTTAAATACTTGTCGAAAAAACACAAAATTGAGATACGGCATTCTAAAAATTCAGGTAAGGTTTCGATTCGAAAATATAAAATTGATGGTTATTGTGAGCAAACAAATACTTTTTTCGAATTTCATGGTTGTCTATTTCATGGATGTCAAAAGTGTTATAAAAGTGATACTTTTAATCCTTTTAAACAAGAATCAATGGAAACAACATATAATCGACATTTGAATAGAATAAATTTTATTAAAAATTCAATAAATGGTAAACTTGTGGAAATTTGAGAATGTGAATGGGATCGAATAATAATTGAAGACGATGAATTGAAAAAATTTATTGAATCGACAAATATTAAAGAAAAACTAAAGCCGAGGGATGCATTATTTGGTGGCCGAACAAATGGTGTGAAATTGTATTATAAATGTAAACGAAACGAAAAAATTCGGTATAAAGATTTTACTTCGTTGTATCCAGCTGTTCAAAAATACTGTAGATATCCTAATATTGTAACCGAAAACTTAGGCAATATAAGAAATTATTTTGGTATCATAACATGTAAGGTTCTACCTCCAATAAAGTTGTTTTTTCCTGTTTTGCCTGCTAGAATTAATAATAAACTGGTATTTACACTATGTCAGGCTTGTGCTGAAGAAAATATGTCAAAATGCGAACATTCTGTTGAAAAACGGAGTTTTGAAAGTACATGGATCACGTTGGAAATTGAAGAAGCGTTGAATCAAAGATATGAGATAGTCGAAATATATGAGGTTTGGCACTGGGAAAAGACTGCTTTATATAACAAAGAAACAAAATCTGGTGGTTTAATTTCTATGTTGACATGTTTTTAAAAGGAAAACAAGAGGCAGATGGTTTTCTCGATTCAGCAAAGACTAGAGAAGAAAAAGAATTGTACATTAAAAATTATTTTGAAAGAGAGGGAATTCTATTGGATAATCATAAAAAAGAATACAACAAGGGTCTTAGATCGGTAATGAAAGTTTTAATCAACTCGTTTTGGGGTAGATTTGGTATGAATACCAATAAAACTCAGTATCGGTTAATATCTCATCCTGATGAATGGTTTGAAATGATATCAAATGACCAATATATAATTCATGATGTTGATTTTAGTTATTCAAATTTTATTCAAGTTTTTTATTCAATCGATGATGATATGCATGATGGTGGAATTCACACAAGTGTTACATTGGCTGCTTTTGTAACATGCCACGCTAGACTCAAATTATACCAAGAATTAAAAAAAAATTGGAGAGAGGGTGTTATATTTTGATACTGATTCTATTATTTATGTTAGTAAAGATGGTGAATATAAACCTGAAGTCAGTGATTATCTTGGTAAATTCACGGATGACGTAAAAAAGAAAGGTGCGGATCACATTGTAGAATTTATCTCTGCTGGACCAAAAAATTATGCATACAAATTGGATAATGGAAAAACATCTTGTACCGTTAAAGGATTTACATTGAATCATTTATCATCACTATCAATTAATTTCGATGCAATCAAAGATATTGTTTTGAATGATAGAAGTAAAAAAATTAAAGTAGAACAACAAAAATTTACAAGAGACAAATTAAATTGGATCATTAAAACAAATCTAATTACGAAGCTTTATGGATTTGTTTATGATAAACATATTTTGTTAGATGACCTTTCAACAATTCCATTTGGTTATTAAATTTTTTAACTTTTTTTATTTATGTTTTTTTAAATATTATTTGACTTTTCTTCAATAAATTATTTATCGATTAGATTATATTTTTTTATTCATTTTTTCCCTATAAAAAGACCTGTTTTATCCCAAAAATATTTTTATTTTTGAAATGGAAATAGAAAAAGAAGTTTTAAAATTGACAAAAGAGATAAATACCGAGAACTGTTTTGGTTGTACAAACAACTTTCTATCTCAAAAAGATCACAACTGTTTGAGCGAATTTTTTTCTAATTTATCACTTTTTCAAGCTCTGGAAAAAATTCAAGTAAAATATAACAACACATTGAACACTGACGAAATAAACGAAAAATTAAAACTTTTTGAGTTTTAAATGGCACAACCATATGTTGATAAATATAATTTACAAAAAAAAAAAAATATTTCAACTCAGACATCAGATGGAATAGATTTTACGTTTTTCCTATCTAATTATAAATCTGTTAGATTATATAAATCAAAATCATATAAAGATTCCGTTTTAAGTCTCAATCTAGAAAATTCAAAAAAATTTATTATTACCAAACAAATGTGGAAAACATTTAAAATTTATTTCCCTCATATTGACAAAATTTTAAGCAATGAACAATAATTTTTGGTTAATCGATCAAGAAATTTTTAAACACCCATTTACTTGTACTATTGCTGGACCAACACAATCGGGCAAGACATGGTTAATAAAAAAAATATTACAATTTAACTATACAATATTTGACAACATTAGCAAGACAAATGTTTCCCGGTAAAAGTAGTTTTTTTATTGAAGCATATGAGGATGCTTCTTCAAAGCCACATGGATACTTATTGATTGATTTAAAACAATCAGCAGATAATCGCAATAGAATTCAAACTGGTATTACACCTGATGAGCAAAGGATAATTTATACTTCAAAATAAAAAAATTATATTTTTGTTAAAATTTTTATTAAATAAAAAAAATTAAAATTTATTTTTAAATTTTTCAATCATTTCATCATTTTTATCTGATGATTCATAAAAAAATGCCACCAATTTTACCATTGAATAGCCTGTTGATCTTAAAATCAAAAAAAGAAGACAATAATAACCACAATTTTGTGAACTCCAACTTTGAAGTTGTTTCTTGTTGAATATAACACCATTTGAATAATTTTTCAAATGTTTTTCTAATTTGAAAAACTTTGGTTTATTGTCAAAAGAATCAAAAAAATTGCATTTTTAATTTGAATCGAAATAAATGGCTATCCAAATAAATGACCTGGATGATTTCTTTTAGCAGTATTAATAATAAAACAACATGGATATTTCTTGATTTGAGGAAATTCATCTCGTGCAAATACACCTTAAAAAACTTGATTTTGTTTCTGGGTGTGTTATTAATATTTTCTGAAGTTGATTTCCATTCATTTTTTAAATTTTATAATCATATGAAACTTCGTATTTGTTATTTATTTCAACCAAGTTATCATACTCCATAAAATTAATAACTACTATTGAAGTATCTAACGACTGAGAAAATGTTAGAGCTAAATCTAAATTTCCTGATCTAATTAAATTAAATTGATCACCACTCCATAAATCTGGTGTTAAATCAAAGGCAAAAAGTGAATATCCGTTAGGATAGTCAAGTCTTGAAATATCATTTCCAGTTGCAAACACAGGTTTTATCAATATTTTCAAATAAGCTGTAAAACCCGCGAATATATTGATTTTCTGAAAAATTAAATAGAAAAACTATTTTATCTAGAGGGAATGGTAAAATTGAGTTGATCGGAAGACTTCATTGTGACATATTTAATTCAGACAGATATTTGATAAATAATGTTTCAATGAATTTAAAACTTATCCCAAGTAGACCTGAATTTTCTTTATTGGGAAATGAAACAGGAAATTTTTCGGTTTCGATTGATTCAGCTATTTTGTTAGTAAGAAAAGCCCAAATCAATCCTTCCGTAATGTTAGGTCATGCTATGGCATTAGAAAAAACTAGCGCTAAATACCCAATTAAAAGAGTTGTTGTTAAACAACATACTATTGGTCTTGGTGTTTCCAGTAAAGTAATATCAAATTTTAGTCACTCCTCACTGCCATCTAGAGTTGTTATTGGTATGGTTACAAATTCAGCTTATGATGGATCATTAACATTAAGTCAGTTTAATTTTAGACATTTTAATCTTTCAAAACTAAATTTAATCCTAGTGGAGTATGACAATTGTTAAGAGGAACTAAGGTTGATGTGACAGGAACTGAAGCTTGTTGTTGAGTAGCATTTACTATTAGAGGTGTATTATCAATAAAAATAGAACAATTTACATGTTGACTAGAAATTATGGCCTCATCACAAAGATTTTGTAATTTACTATTCTCGTCGAATATCATGAATGGAATTTTGGTTTTAAAATTCTTTATATCTAGAATTAAATTAACTGCTTGATGTCCGAGTTATGATGGATCAAAAATCGTAAAAATATTAAAAAGAAGTCTTGAGATATGTTAAACTTTAGAAAACAATATTGTAAAATAGTAAATAAATTAAACTCTTAAAAAATATTAAAACACATTTTAAATATTACAAACTCACTGCAAACAAATAAGGAAAATGATTTAAAATTTAATGATTTTATATCCATAAATCTTAAATCTTTATTATTAAAAATATATGTTTTATCCTTTTTCCTATGAAAAGTAATTTCTTTATTAGGGAGTTTGTTATACAATCTAAGCAGCAAAATATTTCAATTCTAATTTTTGTATCTTAGTTACTTTATTTACTATTTTATATTTATTTTCTAAAACAATATTTTACAAGTTTCTTAGTTACAATTTTTATTTATTTGTAAAAGTACACATAGCAACAAGCTTAATATTTTTAACTACAAACTCTATATAAAATGCTTAGTCAATAAGCAAACGAGCGAGCTCCCAATTTTATTTCTAAAATTTTATTTTTTATAATTTCTAATTCTATTTTAATTTGTATTTATTTTAATAAATCTTTAATAAAATCAAATAAATCTTTGTATTCATCCCTCTGAATTATACGTGACGATCGGCCAATCTAACCGTATAATATTTGGTAGCAGCGAATCAAATTTATTTTAATAATAATTGTATTTAAAAAATTTATTTAATAACTTTTTAACCTAATACGAGAAACTAAAATGAATCGAACTAATGAAAATTCACCAAAGTCCGATTTAGAGCAAAATAACGAAAGTGATGAAAACCCAATGACAAAAATTGAAACCCAAAGGAAAAGTCAATGGGGTAAGAT
>NTPY01000920.1:3181-22530 GCA_002922825.1 Brachionus calyciflorus | reverse complement strand
GGGTTGATAAAATGATATATAACATTAAGTAAAGTGAATGCATCGCGTTTTTTAACTACTACAAATATAGTTTTAGGTGAATCACGTTCATGCATACCAAATATCCAGATTTGAGGACGTTTGAGATCTTTCCCTTTAAAGTGCTTCACTTTAACAAACAATGACTCATCGATCTCAACGATTTTATTTCTACCACCTAGCTTTACAGAATCTTTGTTTAATGACTGACAGGCTATTAGACGAAGTTTTTGTTGGAAAGTCACAATTGTTTGACGTGATAATCCTAAAAGTTTAGATTGGTCGGTTTGAGATGTCTGTAGAGCCCAATGAAGAATTAGCTTAAGAATTAATTGTAAAGAAATTACAAATTGTCCAATAAACGTATTTTTTCTAATAGTACGCCGCCATGAACAAGAACATCGCCAAACAAAACGATCGACTACATCTTCACGAGACTTAATTTCACATAATTTTCCACATTTTTCACATTTAAAAGAATCTGGAATTATTTTTTTAAATTGTAGCCAATCAATAATTTCTCTATTATCAGTCGATTCACAAATATTTACAAGCTTTATTTGCCCAAGATTTCTATTAGTCATTTTAAAAATCCAATTAAATAACAATTTAATAAGTGAAATAAATGTAAATTGTTTTTTTTTGTTTTTTTTTAAATTGTTGACATAGCATAAATATGTTGAAAATTGATTAGTAAATTATCAGACAATTTGTCGGCCAAAAAAAATAATTCACGGCCAACATTAAATTTGACGGACAAAAATGAAATTTACCTGTCCGTCAATTTTACCTGGCCATCAATTAACGGTCAATTGGCCGTAGACTAGACAAGACCCAGCTGATCATCAAAGTAACCCGCCACCTGTGTGCTTTTTTTCTGCTAGTTATTGGAACGGTTCCTTTCCTACAATCACACCATATCCACGTTGTGAATTTGAAGTTAGGAGATGTTTATACAAAGACACTGAAGTAAACCGTATTTTGATTGCAACTAAAAAAATAGTAAATGGTATTGCAAATAAAAGTTTAATAATATATCATGTCAAAAAACAACAACAAACGGCTACTTATGAACAACATTTGTATTTAATTGTAAAAAGCGATCAAGCAAATGTGATTAATTGGTCATCATGTTACACAGAATTTTTACAAATACCACAAAGCCAAGATTTAGAAGCTCGACGAAGCTCGGACTCGGACCAAGATGATCAAGATGTGATTTTTCTTGGCAATTCGAACAATCCGTCAGCGCGTGCGTCCGATTTCGAGTTTCTTAAAGTGATCGGACGCGGTAGCTTTGGCAAGGTCTACATGGCAAATCATAAATTAGAAAATAAAATATACGCTATCAAAGTCTTGAACAAGGAGGCTATTCTAAAGCGTAATGAAGTCAAACATATAATGGCTGAGCGTAATGTTTTGATCAATAATTTAGAGCATCCGTTTCTAGTCGGCTTACACTACTCTTTTCAATCAACTGATAAACTTTATTTTGTATTGGACTATGTGAATGGCGGTGAATTATCATTTGTCAAAGCAAAAGTTTTTCAAAGAAAATAGAGTAAAATTTTATTCAGCCGAAATAGCACATGCGATTGGCTACATGCATTTGAAGAATATTATATATAGAGACTTGAAACCGGAGAATATTTTGATCGATAGCGATGGTCATATTAAGCTAACTGATTTTGGTTTGTGCAAAGAGGGTATTCAGGCGAATACGACAACATCGCCTTTTTGCGGCACACCAGAGTACTTGGCGCCGGAGATTTTATTGAAAAAGCCGTACACTCGAGCGATTGATTGGTGGTGCTTGGGCTGTGTTATTTATGAAATGTTGTACGGCCTTCCCCCATTTTATAGTCGAAATACCACAGAAATGTATAGTAATATATCAAACGAGCAGTTGAGGCTAAATCCGGAAGTGTTTGTGTCCGACTACGCAAAGAATATAATGAAGCAGTTGTTGCAGAAAGAGCAGTTTAGGAGATTGGGCTCGAGTGAGGCTGATTTTGTGGAGATACAAGATCATCCGTTTTTTGGCGACATAGACTGGCGGACGGATTGTTCGAATTGCCAAGAAAAATCACATCTTGATCATCTTGGTCCGAGTCCGAGCTTCGTCGAGCTTCTAAATCTTGGCTTTGTGGTATTTGTAAAAATTCTGTGTAACATTTTAATTTAAAAAGCGATGGATGATTGATTGTGTCTTTGAGAAACGTGTCCAATGCCTTTAAACGTTTTGTTATGAATTCACTGTCGAATTTATCGCCAAAGTTTTTTTTGCCCGGAAATTTGAGCCTTAGACCCGGCAGTTGTCTTTTTATTTCTGTGTTTAATTTGTCGAATTCGTTGTAGCGTCTTTCTACTGGCCATTCGCTTTTGTCCACTTTAACCAATATTTTAAATATCTTTTTGAAAATAATTATTTAAAAAAAAGAATGTGCTAGTAAAATAGAAACTGATGTTTCATTATACACTATCTGAGAAACAAGAATTATGTAAAGTCGTTGAGGGTTTACCTGTACCAAAAAAATTTAAATACATGCTTGATGAATGTTTTTCTATCTTGAGAAATGTACGGTATTATTTTGAAAACCGTATTACCTTGCAAAAAAGTGCTTCCAAAATCGTGACTTTATTAAAGAATTTTAGACTTCCTAACATTTACCTCAAATTATATATATTTTGTAGACCTTAATTTGCTTTATTTAAAACTAACAGAGATTAAACATAGCTATTGTTAGTTCGCTGTAAAAATGGGATTCTTCGGAGCGCACCTATTGATTGCAATTAAATATGGTAGAAGTGCATGAAAGACTTCCCAAAAGGCAATAAAAATGATGAGATTAGTGCCTTTTAAAGGGGTCCCTGAAGACCGCCTCCATGAAAGCTAATACGCAAATAACAGAAATAATTGGTTTCTTTTGACTCAGCCAATCTAAAAGATAATTAAAGTAGGGTTTGTTAAGTTTTGTAATGCATCGGATGAAGTTGATTTGCAAGAAATGAAACTGTTAGATGCTTTTAAATTGGTATTTGTAAAAAAATATTTCATTAGGGAAAAGAGTATAAAATAAGCTTTTTCCGAATATAGAATTTGTTACCAGCATACCAACCTGAACCTGAATTAATTATTCTTATTATTTAAATAAATATCAATCTTAGCAATTATCATTAAATTCAAATGAGATATTTGCAGATCGTTAATATTTAAAAATATTTAAATTTAATTGTTATTTTTATTACTTTATTACTATTAGTATTTTTATGTTCTGTGAAATATCATGAGCTATTCTATAGAGAAGAAAGATATAGATTTTACTCTTAAAAATATATTTTACTTTTAATAAATATTTACAATTCAGCTGATTGTTTTTATTCCTCCATTTACTCTGAGGTTATACGTTAGATTTTGGCCCAATACAACGTGTAACATATTTGGTAGCAGCGATAAAATTATAAAAGATTGAACTGTCTAGTACAATGGATAACTCCGTGAATGATATTTTAGAAGATTCAAACTCGAAGACCTGGAATCAGATTCTTGCATTGGATCATAGAAAAGCAAAGTCTTTAGCATACTCTTTGAATAAAGTCTTGGCGGCATTTAAAGATTATAATGAAAAATTAATTAAGATTTCGGAAAGTGAAGACTCAATAGATGTCCGTAGAGAGTTAAGCGCTAAGGCAAAAAATGACTACGAAGAACAATATAAAAAGATAAAAAATACTAAATTAGAATTCGAAAATACATCTCTCGACGAGACTGAAGTTAAAAATACAGAAAAAATAACTGCTCTTATAAGCGAATTAGACAGGATAACAAATGAATCCAGAGAGAAGTCTGTCAAGATTAGTGAACTAGAATCACAACTCTCAAAGAAACTAGTTAAGTTTAAGACTGAAGAAGATTATACTTTGGATTTAGATGATTCAAAATACGAATTTAATAATAATAATTATAAACTTATAGATATATCAACTTATACTCAGCCCACTCCACGTCGTTCGCAATTAATAACTGAGAACAGTTCGATTACGAACAAAGACGATCGAAATAAATCTTCAATAGAAGAAACACTTTCGAATAATAATAATAATTCGTTTATTAAAAATTACCCAAACTTAAATTCAACAAACAACTTGAATCGTAAGTACGAAAATAATTTTACTGAAAAAAGGTCTGTAACCCCAGACATAAATGACTATCTGCCAAAAGATTCTCCTTTCTTTGAAGACCCATATTTAAGATCATTGATTATGGAACCGTTACGGAATCCCATGATCCGAAAACTGGATCAGAGTACCCCAAAATTTTCAGGGAATCACAAAGAGGATGTTGAAGATTGGCTTTTTAAGGTAAATCAAGGATGAGGATCAGCTTTCTGCTGTCATAAATTTTGTGAGTGATTTACCGCTCCTGTTATTAAGAAAACAAATTGAAAGTAACGGTAGCTGGTTAAAATATGAGGCTGAGCTTAGATCAACTTTTGTAGTCGTTGATAGGATTCACAAAATTCGAAGCGAACTTGTAAATTTAAAACACAAAGAAGGAATGTCTATTGAAAATTATATTAGCAAATTCCTAACACTTACAAATCGCTTATCATCTTTGTCTGAAGAAGAAAAAATATTTTACTTCAAAGAAGGCTTAAAAGATGATACAAAACGAGAACTTATTTGTAGGGGGGTAAAAGGGCTAGATAAGGCGATACCTTTGGCCTCCCAATTAGAATCATCAAGAAACGGATTAGAAAAGGTTAATTTTTTAAAAACCACAAAAGCTTTTTCTAAAAATCCAAAATATAAAAACAAGAGCTTTAACAATTCTAATTCTATAAATTCTAATTATCAAAGAGATGAAAATAAGAAAATAAATAATAGTCATAACAAGAAATTAAATTATATAAAAAAGGATATAATTTGCCATAGGTGTAAGAAGAAAGGACATTACGCAAATAAATGTAGAGTTATCCTAAATAAAATAAATTCGGTAAAAGTCGTTAGCAATAGTGATATTGATAAGGCAGAGAAAATTTACGTTTTGTCTTCGACAGAACAAAGACAGAAGGGGATACCTTCTACCATCGGTTTTGTTGATGGTGTTCCTTTAAAAAAAGGAATAGATTGTGGTGCTACTCAGTCGGTAATGAACCATATGACTGCCATTAGATACAATTTTGAGATTTTAGTTAAAGTTAAAACAGCAACAGGAAGTTTAAGTTATGCTTCGGGAAAAACAAAACCTTTGGAAGTTGATATTGGAGGTAAAAAATCTATTTTGGAGTTTATTGTTTTTGATCATGACGATCATGATATTCTCCTGGGTCTAGATTGGTTTAATTCAACCAATGCTGGTATATTTCCCTCGCAAGGTATCTTAAAATTTCAAAATTATGATTATCATTTAGATGATGTCTTAAATAAAGACCTTGCTAAAAGTGAAACTGACATTTTTGAGGTTTTCTTGTCAGAATTAGAAGAGTCGGACAATGATGACGACTATTTTTGGGAAAATTGCGATTTTGAAATGGTACCAGAAAGTTAACTTAATTCAAAGGAATTTGAAAATTTTAAGGAATTGAAGAAGGACGCTTCTACAATGTTCGCTGATTCTATTGAAAATCTCGGAGCTTGTTCAGTATATGAACACTCCATTAGACTAAAAGACGAAGACATGGCACCAATTTTTACCCCTCCTTATCGAAAGTCGGAGGCGGAAAGGAATTTTTTAAAAGAAGAAATAAACTTAATGTTAAAAGCTAACATTATAAGACGTTCTAGGTCACCTTGATCTTCGCCTGTTATTGTAGTTCCTAAAAAAGACGGATCTTACAGAATTTGTATTGATTACAGAAAGTTATATCAAGTAACAATTAGTGAAAAATGGCCATTACCAAACATTCTAGATATTCTTAATAGACTGAAGAATTCTGTGTGGTTTTCGGTAATAGATCTCAAATCAGGTTACTGGCAAATTTTAATGGATGAAAAATCGAAAGAAATGACTGCATTTACAACTCCGGATGGACATTTTGAATTCCATCGGCTACCTTTTGGTCTAAAAAATGGACCTTCTGATTTTTGCAGAATTATGCAAATGATCTTAGGAGACTTGGAATTTGCCGAAGTTTACATGGATGATATTACTATTCATTCAATAGACTTTATTTCTCATTGCAAACATATTAAAAAAGTTCTAAAGAGGCTAAAAAAGGCTAATCTCAAAATCAACCCTCGGAAATGTAAATGGTTTGCAAAACAAATTAGACTTCTAAGACATATTGTCTCAAATAAACTAGTTAAGATGGATCCTAGTAAGATAGATGCCATTGTTAAACGATTAAGACCAAAAACATTGAAACAGCTTCAAAGTTTTTTGGGTCTTTGCAATTTTTACAGAAGATTCATTATGAATTATTCACTAATTGCGCAGCCATTATTTTATTTATGTTCGAAATCTATTAAGTTTGAATGGTCAGATGAATGCGAAACAGCATTCAATGAACTTAAGAAAAAACTATCTTCATATCCGGTCCTCAGACTACCTGATGTAAATAAAACGTTCTTTCTTACAACAGATGCGTCAGGATATGGCAAGTTTTTTTTTAAATTAGAGTTCTTAGAAATTTTTTTAATGCGTTGTAATTTTATTTTGCAATACTTTACTATGTAAAAATGAAAATTAAAATAGCGCAATTTAAATAAAAAAAGTTAAATTGAAAAAAAAACTTGCCATATTGTATTGTGGTTGTTCTATCTCAAAAAAATGACAAAGGTGGAGAATATATTATTGCATGCGCTTCTCGTCTTTTAACAAAAGCCGAAAAAAATTATACGATCACAGAAAAAGAGTGTCTTGCTTTAATTTTTGGATTTAAAAAATTCAGAACCGAATTACACGGTGCAAAGGTAATAGCTATGGTAGACCATGCAGCTTTAGTTTATCTTAAATCTATAAAAAACCCAACTGGAAGGTTGGCTAGATGGATTATCTTCTTACAAGAGTTTGACTTCGATATAATCTATAAAAAAGGATCGACACTTGCCAATGCAGATACGTTTAGCCGACGTGTCATTGATTATTTAGTTACTGTTGAATACACAGAGGTAGATAAAATAGTTATTTCTTCAGTAAACATTAAGGAAGTAAATCAAGATGTATGGGAGTATGCAAATCTACTCCATTCCATCCAGTTTAATAAAATAATAGCTGGTTTAAGTAAATAAGAAGTAAATAGAATAAAAAATGTAGCGAAAAATTATAAGTTTGATAATTCAAAGCTTCTTTGTCTGAAAAACGATGTTGAGTTAGAAGTTCCGAAACCTGAAGATCGAAAAATAATAATCGAGAAGGCTCATAACTTTGGACATTTTGGAGCAGATTCCACTCTTCATAGAATAAAAGAGTCTTACACTTGGCCTAATATGCTTGCTTTAATTAAAAAGGTAATTAACCAATGTGCAACCTGTCAAAGAAATGGAAAAGCAAGAATGCAATTTAATCCGGCACAGGTTACAGTAGTTTCTAAGATATTTAAAAGGGTCTCAATTGATTTAGTCTTTGGATTAAATAAAACGAAGGATGGTTTTATAGGAATAGCCGTTATAATAGAATATTTAACAAAATTTTGCTATGCAGAACGAATAAGATCTAAAGAAGCTTCAGAAATAGCGAATATCTTAATTAAGTACATTAGCCTGTTTGGACCATTTGAAGAACTTCTTTCTGATCAAGGTCGAGTATTCTGCAATCAGATTCTAGACAAATTAAAGAATAATATAGGATTTCTACATATCACAACTTCTGCCTATAATCCGCGCACTAACGGAATAACTGAACGTTTTAATCAAACTCTTATTGAAGCTTTGAGAAAACATGCAGAAGCTAATGTAGAAAACTGGCCTAAATACTTGCCATATGTTTTAATGGCTTATCGTTCCCGAGTTCACTCAACTACTGGCTTCACACCATTTGAGTTAATGATCGGACGGAAAATGCTCCCATTTTTAGATTGGACCGAAAAAGAAAATGACTCGAGTGCTATTGTCAAAACGGGTGAAAATAAAAATACTTTTCGATAGATCACACACTAAAGCTATTGAAAATATTAAAAATAACCAAATAAAGCAAGTAAAAAACCAAAACTCGGCGCAAAACACGGTACTAGAAAGAATTCCTAATGGAAGCACTGTTTTCATAAAGTGTGAAGGGTTATTAACAAAACTAGAGGCAAGATTTAAGGGACCTTACAAAGTAATTAATCAAACAAAACGGGGAAACTATTTGTTATCAAACGCCCTAAATGAAAAATTACCAGATTCTGTTCCTCGACACAAATTAAAAATTGTAGAGAATGATGATTCTCTACCCCTAGAAAGTGCTGAAGTCGAGAAAATCTTGAAAGACAAAATGGTAGGTAAAGAAAGTTTTTACTTAGTAAAATGGAAAGATCTTCCTACGTCAGAAAGCTCTTGGATTCCTGAAAGGTATTTTAACTCAATAAAAATTGTCAATGACTATAAAGCTAATAAATCAAATAATCGACCCATAAGAATATGTCGTAAAAATCAACAAGTTAACTTTTCTTTGATAGCAATTTTGCTTTTCCTTATTTCAGGAATATGTGGCAAAGAAGAAAACGTCAAAGGAATAAAAATAAATAATAGTAATTTTAGGTTATGCTCTCATTCATTCCATAGAAACTTAGTAAATATGAATACTCTTTGTCAAATGAAACCAAAAAAAGACCGTTCTATTGTTACAAATTACTTAAAAAATAATGACATTTATTTAAACTCAAAAACATACATAGCCAAATTTTTTACTTTTGGGAGAGTCATCAATCAAGTTTATGGAAATGGATTCCATTGTTTGATGAAAAAACACATGTTGACTACATCTATGTCATTTTGGGGTGAAAAATTCGAGTCCTTAAGAACCGAATTCGTTAAATTAAATAGAAGAGAATGTAAGCTCATGGTAGATTACAGACTTTGTGAAAATATGCCAATGGATTGTGAAGGTGATTACTGCAGTTATTCAAGCAACCCAAAACCTACATTTTCATGGCTTCAAGAAATTACTAACGTAACATATTCATGTTCAATTTCGCCAAAATTAATTACCGCAAAAAAGTTGGATGATAATCTTTTTAGCAAAAAATGCAAAGCATCCGACTTGTCATGCTCACTTCACGATTCAATTATAATTTGGGATAATACTATCTTTCACGAATGTCCTCTGTATAAAATAAGCTACGATCTCTTGACGGTAATGAATAATAGTGATATTTTAAAATCAAATAGAAGTTTTGCAGTACAAGCTGTTTCAATTGAAAACCATTGCAATCTAACGGTGTTATCAACGGTAGAAGGGTTTTATATAGGATTAAAATCAAACAAACAAGTAAATAAAAAATTGCCACAAACATCTAGCATCGAAGAGATGAAGGAGTTACTGCTTTCAGATTCAGACATGAATAAAATAGAGGATATTGAAGATAAAAATGAGATTCTATACAAAGAATGCCTAAATTTCAAATCAATTTTAAATGTTTTCTCAAATAACGAAGATAAATATCTTAATCATTATACAAGTGATGGTGGTCTAATCACACTATATGTAAGTATGGGTAGTATTTATGTAGCTGACTGTATTAAAATCAATGAATTAGAAGCTATCCGGATACCAGACATTAACCAAAAAACTCCGAATACTGTTTTTTAGATCAACCTGTGCTTTACACACATAAAAATTCAACTAAAACGGGGTTCTTGACCAATGATGGAAAAATCAAATTTATTTCGGGTCTTGTCACGTCTACGGACTATAGTCCATCAATTTTCATCCAGGTAAAACTCACGGCCGATTAGGAAAAATAACGGCCAATTAGATAAATTAACGTACTATGATTAAAAATAGACGGACTAATTGAAAATAAATAAATTTTTATTCTAAAATTGTTGATAAGTTTTTTGTTGTCTGTCTGAAAAAAGATATTTTGCTGGTCTGTTTATGCACTTGATATGCAAAAACATCAAGTGCTCTCATTAAGCTCTCAACGCAAACATTCTACGAAAAAAGGGATAGAATGTCCAAAGTAAAATATCATCAAAGAAAATAATTTAAGATTGATGAAAATTGATGAAATTTTTACTTTTAACATTCGTTTTTCTGAAATTAATTTAATTTAATTTTTTTAAAAATTAATCCTGTTAATCAGAAACTATTTCATTTTTTTTAGAAATAACCATTCATAATTGGTTTCATTTTTAGTTTGTTTTAAAAAAGAGAAATCGACGGCCAAAAAAAAAATTAGACGGACTGTATTATTATTTGACGGCCAATTAATTATAATTAAAGGGACTAGTCCGTAGACGTGACTAGTCCCTTTATTTCAGATATAACTCAATGTAGTAGAGTCACCCAATATATCCAATTACCTAACTCTAGTTACACAATCGTGAGAAACAAATTTAATTCACTTCTAGTAAGTAATTCAAAACTCAACTATTTTGAAATAAATTATTTAGGAAATAAGATTCGAGAATTGGAAGTTCACCATAACCCGCTTTTACTGGATGGTATTGACCTTTTATCAACGTTTCAAGAAGTTATGAACCACGAAATGTCCGCTGGGACATGGTATACGCACATGTCGGATAGTTCAAATATTAAGTCAAAGATAATAGAAACCAAATTTGAAATCGAAAATGGATTAAATTTAATATTTAATAAAATAATATACATCATATCAGTAGCTTTTATCTTAAGTTTAACTCTATTGGTATTCTATTTGACATGTAAGTGCTGTTGCAAAAAGAGCTCTCTAAACAAAATTAATAGAACTATAATAGAGCTGAGAAACTTAGTAGATAACATACAAAACGAGAAATTAGAATCAACAAAAATCGAAAAAAACAAAAATATCAGCAAAACAAAGAACATGAATTTGAATAAAAAAGAGACTACAATTATTATGGATAATGAAATTGAAATGACTTCGTTCATAGCAAATTCGACTAACAGTAATGATGATAGCCTTGATTCAATTACAAAAAATTTAATAGAAGGATTAACATAATTTTAATCGAGGACGATTAATTATTTGACAGGGGGGTATTGTTACCAGCATACCAACCTGAAACTGAATTAATTATTCTTAATATTTAAATAAATATCAATCTTAGCAATTATCATTAAATTCAAATGAGATATTTGCAGATCGTTAATATTTAAAAATATTTAAATTTAATTGTTATTTTTATTACTTTATTACTATTAGTATTTTTATGTTCTGTGAAATATCATGAGCTATTCTATAAATACCTTGTCGTATTTTCAGAGAAGATAGATATAGATTTTACTCTTAAAAATATATTTTACTTTTAATAAATATTTACAATTCAGCTGATGGTTTTTATTCCTCCATTTACTCTGAGGTTATACGTTAGATTTTGGCCCAATACAACGTGTAACAATTTAAAATTTTTTACTGTATATTTTTCTCGTATTTGGTCACATATTTCATAGCCATATACGCATACTTTAAGTTTCTTGCAATCACTTGACATTTTTGTAGAGCTTTTTTTTGCTATAATATTTTTTTTTAACTAGATAAAAAATTTATGTAATTTTAAACTTGAAAAATTTCGTAGATATAAATGTTTTATTATCGTTAATTTTTAATTACGTAATGAATTTTTAGATAAATATAATAAATAAAGTTTTGATGCGAATATATCAGTCAGCTTACATCAGTCGACAAAAATCGAAACTTGATTATGAGTCATTATTAGCTTCAGTAAAAGTGTCCAAAAGTGCTTGGCTATTTGAATTTATCTTTTTTGCTGAAATTTTTAAGTTGAAATTTTCTTGAGCAAAGTTTTTAAGTTTAAAGCTTAATCGATAGGCTTCTTCCCTATTCTGTATTCCGACCGATTAACACTTCATTTATTTGAATAAAACTAAATTTTATAAGGTTACTGTTTAGGACGAGATTCGATTTTTCCTTAAAAATAAACATTTTAAAAATTAACAGTGAGCAACTAATACTTTTTAAATAAAAGTCCGGGAGGGATGTCAAAAAATCGATTTTTTGGGGGGGTTTTCAGGACGCAGAATTCAAATCTGAGGTCGAAATTCTTAGGTTTAGATAGTGTGGAAGTTTTGAATTGCAGTAACCTTAAAAATAAAATTTAAAGTTAATAAAGAACTATCAGTGATTGAGATTGAAGCCATAGCATCTAATAAACGACTTTGGAAAAAAAAAACGGTTTTGGATCTGTGTGCGAAAATTCCTCGATACGATGATGATGATTAAATATTCGGATTTCACGTCTAATTCTCCCTTAATTTCTTATTTATTGGATAAAATTTATTATTTGGGTTGCATAGTTTTTGAGCTTTTCAATCTTAAAATAAGGTTTGAAAAACAACTTGAAAAATGAATAAGAGTCTTTCAAAATTTATTAAAAAGATGTGGTCTGAAGTATTTTAAGAATACACCTTCTGTAAAAATGTTTTATAAACTCTAATTTCAATTAGAGTGAATTTCTTTTCCTTACTGACTTTGGTTAAAAAATGTACATTTTAAAAATAAATTTTAAACTTAAAATAAAACATAAAGGCTCTTGATTTATCTTAAAAAAAAGTACTTCGAGCGAGGATCTAACTCGCGACCTTCTGCGTGTAAAGCAGATGTGATAACCACTACACAATCGAAGCTTGATTTAAAATAAAAGCTCAAAAATTATGTTAAAACTAAACTTGAACGTAAAAAATAAAGAACAAATTTAAACATAAAAACAATTTAAATTTGCATCGAAAATCTCTTTAAACTAAAGCTTTAAAAAATACAATAGTGTAACACAAGCTTTTAAAATAAATAATTTTTTTTGTAAATGCTTTTTTTTTGTTCAATAAAATTTTAGAAAAGAATTGTCAGAATGGGCGGCTCCACTTCACAATACTTATCGACTGTTACCGAATCATGGTCTCAACCAAACGTAGTACCGAGCGTTGATGACAAACCAAAACATGATGCTCAATATGGCTTCAATAACGAACGCGAACCAAGAGGTAAATCAATTAGAAATATAATTTAGGTGAGAGTTTATTGAGTTTTTAACAGAAAGAAAGGCTACTGAAGATGATCTTTACTGGGCTCGTATTCCTCCTAAACGGCGTGATTATTGCGCTGATCACTTGATCGAATTTCAACGATGCAGAAAACTAAATTATCCGTTTATGTACAAATGCGAACATTATAAACACGAATGGGATCATTGTCAAAATGAAGAGTAAGTTTTTTAAACATAAACTAATATAGGTCTGGTTCAATTTTTGTTAATTAAAGTACTACATACCGAATGAAAGAGTTTGAGCGTGAACGCCGAATTTATTGGGCGTAAAGTTAAAAAAAAAGGGGCTGACTGGGGATCGAATCCGTAGCCTCTCGCACAGAAAGCGAGAATCATACCACTAGACCATCAGGCCTTCATATCAAGTCACTTTTTTCTATTGATTTTTATATTTTTGTTCTTTATCCATTCAATCGATTAATGACTAATGATTAATAAATATGTAAAAGTGGTTGAATAAAATTCAGAGCTTCGATGGTGTATTGGTTATCACATCTGCTTTACACGCAGAAGGTCGCGAGTTCGATCCTCGCTCGAAGTACTTTTTTCTTAAATCAATTATCAATTATTAGCGATGTTAAAAGATTTTTTCGATTTTAAACTCATTTTTTTTGACAAACCTTAGCATTTGAAAATTTAACAGAAGAAAAAAAACGAAAATTTTGCAAAATCAAATAAGAAATTAAACTGAGCTTAAAATTTTAGGGGGTGCTTTAGAATTTTTAGGCTTCATGTAGCGGCGGCCCTGATTGAAATATAAACAAATTATTATGAACATTTTTCAAGTTTCATGTGTTCAGCTAAATATATTATAGCTTCTATATTATTTGTCACATGATAAATTTCTTTTATATTATTCATTTTATTCATTTTTTAAATATTTTAATAAAAAAAATAACTTCATTTTTTAAATATTTTAATAAAAAAAATAACTTCATTTTTTAAATATTTTAATAAAAAAAATAACTTCATTTTTTAAAGCTATATATTCAAAAAACGGTGTTTTGATAAATTAGGTAAAATTCCCAAAGCTAGTTCTTGATAATTCTAGAATATTTTTGAGTCATTCTAGAAACATTTTTTGCTGTTTGTATACTCTTAAAAAATTTTAAGGTAAATTATATAATTTATTTCTCGAAAAAATTAAAAAATAATTTTTCTTAATATTGCAACATAATGATTAAAACTAAGCGAATAAAATCAATTAATTGCAAGCTACCATCAAATACTAATAATGAAGTTTATGTAAATATTCTTACATGGCATGACAAAAATCATAAATATGGTTCTGAATACAATGTATTTAGTCCATATTATTTGAAAACAGACGGAAACGAAGAAAACTTAAACAATGGTGGGGTTATATTTGAGAATTTTTGGCAAGGATCAAAAATATTTCCGAAAATATATGATATTGAAGTATGGGCACATCCGAGTCTTAGAGGTAATTTGAAACACTTGTGGTGGAGTTATAAATGTTCGAATGGTCAATCGAGTGAACTACACTTTGTTGATAATGAAATCAAAAGCGAGTATTATAAGTGGAGAGAAAAAGTTTTTTCTTCTGATAAACCGATTCGGTATCCAAACGGTGTTAAACGTAAGTCTAATGTGGCTTTTTCATTGACAATAGATAAAAATGGAAATGAAAAAAGATTGAGTTACATCGAAGCAAGAAAAGAAATTTATTTTAAAGAGTATTGTCGCTTGGTCAAAGATCTACCTCAATTTCAAAAATTAATTGACTTTTACAAAGATGGAAAAACTATTGTTCTATGTGAAATCGATGTACCGGATAATGAAATAATTACGATGGAAAAATTGAAGAGTTTAATAGAGGACCCGAAAATCAGATTTGGACATGGTTTATGTTTGGCTTGGATATTATTTGAAAAGCTCCAAAATTAATAAAAATAATCAAAGATATTTGTCAACTTAATTTTTAAAATATATTTGCATATTAATTTTGTGAAATACATATTTAATTTATCAAAATCATATCTCCCATAGTTACTTTAGAAACCCGACTCCGAGGACTTTACCGTTGCAGATTAAATTATAAAATAATAATTACTAGTTTTATTTTGATGACTTGATTAAGTGTTTCTACTGACAAACCCTTAAAAAATTTCAAAAAAAATTCAAATCGAAAAACTGATATGTTTTATTGAGTCATCAAAATAAAACTAGTAAAAAAAAAAATGTAAAATAAACAAAATTTTATATTAGTTTTATTTTCTTAGCTGGATTAACTGTGCTATTTAATAAATGAAACAAAAAGAGTAATTTTATTCTAGAAACAATGCTAACGAATTTAATCAAGTCATCAAAATTGAATTTGATAAATAAGTTTGTTTAATTTTTTTTTAAATTTTGTTTCGATCACTCGATAATTGTTTCTTCATCCCAACCTTAAAAAAACTCAAATTACTCTCAGATCGAAAACAGACATGATTAATTGGCTCATCAAAATAAAATTTAAAAAAAATTAGAGAAAAAAAATATACAAACTTTTTTTATCAAATTTAGTTTGATGACTTGATTAAATGCGTTAGCATTGTTTCTAGAAAAAATTTCTCATCTTGCTTCATTTATTAAATAGCACAGTTAATCCAGCTAAGAAAATAAAACTAATATAAAATTTTGTTTTTTTTTACTGGTTTTATTTTGTTTCCTCAATTAAACATATCAGTTTTTAGATTTGAATTTTTTTTGAAACTTTTTAAGGGTTTGTCAGTAGAAACACTTAATCAAGCCATCAAAATAAAACCAGTAAAAAAAAAGAGAAAAAAAAACAATAATTTATAACAGTTTTATTTTCTTAGCGGGATTAACTGTGCTATTTAATAAATGAAACAAAAAGATTAATTTTATTCTAAATGACGAGTATTAAAAAAAACAAGTAAATAAAATCGTCTCAACACAGGCATTAATAATTTTAAATATAAAAAAATTTATTTTAAAATGGGAAAAATCCCTCCAGGTATATCACTCGAAGAATATAGTAGACAAAAAAGGATCGTAGCCGAAGTAGTATACCATGCGGATTTTTTCAGCACTTATTATTGGTCAGTTTCCCACTTGACCTAAATTCTGATTGGCTGAAAAAAATCGACTTAATTTCTATTGGTTGACCTATATTCACTTATCTACTCTTATCACCGCTCTTTTCAAATGATCCACTTGAGATACGACAAAATTTTAAAAAAGATCGTATCAATCCACTTAAAACAGGATTATAAATTAAAGATAATTTTTAAAAAATCCAAACATTAAAAAATGAAAGTCGGAATTTTAAAAAAAGATAACAAAACCGAAATCTTTTTCAAGTATAATCCTAATATAGTAAATTGCATAAAAAAGATAGATGGTGCAAAATATGATGGATTAGGAAGAAAATGGATAATTGATACTGAAAAGTTAATTGAGTTAAGATCAATTCTTGGTGAAAATTGTATAATAATTGAATTAAAAGATGAACATGATATGAGTTGGAATGACGAAAAACAAAAGAAAAAGAAAATACGTTTTTTCAAAATTGGTAATTCTTATGAAATATCATTCAAGTATGATACAATGATACTGGATGTCGTTAGAAAACTAAAAGGTGCAAAATTTGATGGGAGTGTGAAAAAAAGGATAATTCCTCAAGATCAATTAAATAATCTCAGATCTCGTTTAAACGAAAATGATGTTGAAATAGTTGAAATTTTGGAATCAAATGATGTAATCAATGTGGGATATTATGAAGATGGATTTATTGTTAGACAACCAATCCCAGAGAATCTCAATTCAAATATTTCCAAAAATCATCCAATCAAATTCACTAAAATTTGCTTGGCATTTTTATTTACCATTTAATAATTATTGTCAATTATTAGGTTTAAAATTAAAAATTTTTGATGAATAAATTAGTATAAATAATTTGTTTTCTTTTATTTCTTATCCTTAAAAAAAATGAAAAGAGTAAAGAAAAATTTTGAAATTCTCAAAATTCTGTCTTGTTGCAATAAAAGAATGAGGATTTCTTTAATGAATTCTGGTACTCATGACCTTATTGACACAATTTGTGAATGCGTCTTGAACCTTTTAAACGGAAATATTAATCTTTCTGATTATGAAAAAAATGAGCTTTCAAAGTATAAAAATGTGATGCGTAAATTGTTGGAAAGAAAAAAGATCAAAGAAAAAAAGTAAATATTAATTCAAAAAGGTGGTTTTTTACAATTTTTATTACCTTCATTAATAAGTGGCATCGCAACCTTAATTGGGAATACATTATCAAAAGAATGAAGTTTACAAACAAATGGATTGTTGTCTCATACAATTCATTTAATTCTCTTCCAAGAAAAAATGAAAATAAATTAATAAATATTTTCTTAAATAAATCTTTAACAAATGAAGAAAAATTAGCAAAATACAACAATTACATTTTTAGGAAACTAAATAAATCAAAAGAAAATAACATTGATACAAAAAATGTAAAATCAGAAGACATTTCACAAGAAAATAACAATTATGAAATTGAAGAAGATATTTTATCTGATGAATAATTTTCAGGTGATGACTCTGATTTAAATACACCAATAAAACAAGAAAAATCCGAAATAAATACACCTTAATCAATTCAAGTTAGAAAAGATTTATAATGAAAATAATAAAAAAGAAAAGAGAAAATTTAATCAAAGTTTACTTGACATGTCCTTATTTAATGTTCCTGCAGCTCAAAACACTCGAAATAATAGAAAAATATCAAACGAAACTTTTCAAAAGATATTAAGTGCTAATGATAAAAAAAGAAAAAGAAATACAAATAATTCTATTGGAAGAAATCCTGAAGTTCTAATAGTTGATAAAAAATCAAAGTCGAAAAAAGAAGAGAACAATGATCAAGCAATAGATAAGAATGAAAAAATTAATGGATGGAAGACTTATAAAGGAAATACAACAATGGATATTGATTAAAAAAATTATTTTCTTTTTTTAATTTATTTGTTTTAAAATAAAATCTTAAATGAAAGACTCTTATTTTAATCCCTCTACACCCTCTTCGTTTTCTGGTCTTTATTCTTTTTTAAAAACAGGAAAAAAAGAAAAAAGCACGATAAATGAAAATATTAAATCCGAAGATACCTATAATCTTCATAAACCTTTAACAAAAAAATTTAATAGATCAAAAGTTATTGTTTCAGGAATAAATGATACCTGGCAAGTGGATTTGGTTGATGTGGCTAAAATTGCAAAAGAAAATAAGGGAATTAAATTTCTTTTGACAGTAATTGATGTTTTCAGTAAATTTGCATACGTAGAACCAATAAAAAACAAAAAGTCGGAAACAATTTTAGTCTCATTGAAAAAATTATTTAAAATTAAAAAACCTAAAAAGATTCAATCCGATAAAGGAAGTGAGTTTAAAAATAAGCTAGTACAAAAATTTCTTAAGGAGAAAAATGTCAAATTTTATACAACAAACTCAAGTCTTAAGGCTTCTGTTATTTAGAGATTTAATCGCACTATAAAAGAAAAAATGTGGAGATATATTACTTTTAAAATTAATAATAAATATATTGACATTTTAAATCAACTTGTAGACTCTTATAATAATTCTTATCACCGAAGTATAAAAACAAAACCTTCAGCAGTAAATATTTCAAACGAGAAAAAGATTTGGAAAATTTTGTACGGATTCGAAAAGAATATTGGTGAAGAAGTAATTGTAGAACCTAAATTTTTTGTTGGAGATAGAGTAAGAATATCAAAAGATAAAGGAATTTTTTCAAAAGGTTATACTCCTAATTGGACAATTGAAATATTTGTTATTGAAAAAATCCTACTTCAAAATCCTCCATTATACATTATTAAAGATCTTAATAACGAAGAAATAGAAGGTAAATTTTATGAACAAGAACTACAGAAAATAGAAACAAACGAAGAAAATTATAAGATTGAAAAAATAATTCGTAAAAGAAAACGAAATAATCAAGTAGAGTATTTTGTAAAGTGGCTTGGTTATCCTATGACTTTTAATTCTTGGATAAAATCTACAGACATTATATAACTTTACCTAGTAATAGTTCAATGGAGTTATTCCCCAACAACACAATGACCGATTTTACTGTTATTCTTAAAGAACCCTTAAGATTGGATATTCAATATGAAGTTGCCCTTTTAGAATTAAAATT
>NTPY01000045.1:38258-49761 GCA_002922825.1 Brachionus calyciflorus | reverse complement strand
CTTTCTTTATAGCGAAATAAGCTTAATATTTAATGAAAGAATTTTTCTTATTTAACTTAATTCTAGAGCCTAACTTAAATGATTGAAAAGCAACAAACGGTCTTTATAAAAGCCCAAGAAAGAAGAAATTAGTCAATTTAATACTACATAGAAGTATATTTGCTAAATGCGTAAAATGAGTTGATCTAAAGTTTTTTTAAAACAAATACTAAAAAATAGATGATTTAAAAACTAACATTAGACTGAAAAGATTCTTTTTAAAAAAAAAAAAAAATTAAACTAAATCGAACGATATACTTATTAAAAATTTATTTTAAGTTATGGAAAAATCATTATTTTCTAATTTGAAACAACTTAATTACTTTTTTCGAAATTATATTGTTTTTCAAATTCATTTTTCTTTGTGTGGAAATCAAAATGCATTCATTTTCTTTTCTAATTGCTCTTATCCAATTTCAACAATCTATGTCAATAAACTGGCTTGGACAATTCGCATTTAATTGTGACTTTACTGGAGATGATTTAAAAAATCAAATAGTTGGTAATTTTGATGAGTGCTTGAGCATTTGCTTTGCAAATCCACTTTGTACTCATTATTCATATAGACCTGCAGATCGTTTGTGTTATCAGAAAAGCAATAATATAATATCCCGAGAAATGACAATGTACTTTTACCAGTAAAAGTATAAATTTTATATACTTATACTCATATACTTTTAGTATATTTTTTAATTCTTTATATACTTTAACAAATAACTATTTTACACTACTTCTTTTATATTTCAATAAAAAAAATTGAAGTAAAACTGATTTTAAACAAAATATACTAAAAGTATATGAGTATAAGTATATAAAATCTATACTTTTACTGGTAAAAGTATAAATTCCATATACTAATATACTTTTTCGAATATCGATCAAAAATAGCAGAAAAAAAGTTAACAACAATACATTTTATGATTTTGTTTATTTTTTAAAAAAGAGTTCTTTTTAAACATAAGTAAAATCAATAAGCTAATTTCGCCCACAGGATTTCTTCAAGGTCTAAAAAAATAATTTTAAAAAATTTTTTACAAATAAATAATAAAATAATTATATATATTTTAAAGTCGACATGACCCATTATTTAATGTTTGAATCATGTCGACTTAGTGAAATTTTTGTTCAGCGAATTCTTGGTCCCTGATTTCCTGAAATTTTTTTAGCAGCACTTTTTATTGATTTTCAAATTTACAATCTGGGTTAATTTTGGATAAAATTTAATTTAAATGTATTACTTTTAAGTTCAAATTTCCATTCTATTTAATCTATACGACAGATCATCGTCATTTCTCTTCGGTAATGAATTCAAAAAATTTTTATTAATTATTTGACCAAATTTGATTTTTGTAAAATTATAAACACAATCGTAAAGCTGATTTTCAAAATTGTATCTAAAATCGATTTTTTTGGATGAAGCTTTAGTCACTTTATTTATGTAATTAACCAATTCTTTAATAGTTTTTTCACTCAATTCGAAATTTTTTGGAAAAAACATCTTTTCTTCATTTTCAAAAATTTTTTTATACTGCTCCAAAATGTAAACATGAGCCCTACAGTCATAACAATGATCTATACCGAGGGCGTCAATATCATGTTGAAAGCAGTCAGTTCTGTCGAAATTGTTAAAATAATACATTTGATTTTCATATCTCGAACAATCATAATCTCTAGTCTTAGCATTTTTATCAACTAAAAGTCTTGTTTCACTTGTCGATTGGTTTCCATAAACCAAAAAAAATAAAGTACCATCTAAGTATCTTTTGTTTTTTTTTTCATTGTTAAAATATGGTAAACGAAATTTAAGAAACGATTTATAAGGCTTCAATATNAATTGTTAAAATAATACATTTGATTTTCATATCTCGAACAATCATAATCTCTAGTCTTAGCATTTTTATCGACTAAAAGTCTTGTTTCACTTGTCGATGGGTTTCCATAAACCAAAAAAAATAAAGTACCATCTAAGTATCTTTTGTTTTTTCTTTCATTGTTAAAATATGGTAAACGAAATTTAAGAAATGACTTATAAGGCTTCAATATTTCATGAATCTCAGCTTGCAAGTCCATGTCTTCTTCTACAATTTCTTCGGATTTATTTGATCTGCGTATATCAGATATGAACAGACAAATAAACTTATCTTCTGGATATTCTTTTTTTAAATTTTCTGCGATAGATTTATTAATAAATGTTTCATTTATTGTAAAGTTTTTCTTAAATTGCTTATCCCCAAATATAAAATTGATTCTCTTTTCGTCATATAAAATGAATTTGATAAAAGGAAAAAATTCAGAAAGTACCAAAAAGTGAGTTCCTGGAGATGAACCAGCGTAAATTACTACTATTTCTTTCTGTAGTAGTTCTGATTTATTAA
Organism: Brachionus calyciflorus; assembly: GCA_002922825.1. Classification (NCBI taxonomy): domain Eukaryota; kingdom Metazoa; phylum Rotifera; class Eurotatoria; order Ploima; family Brachionidae; genus Brachionus; species Brachionus calyciflorus. The sequence continues at coordinate 47,347 of NTPY01000045.1, read as the reverse complement.
AATCTTTTACTAAACTTTTTAATGCTAAAGTCAAAAATTCAATTTCATTAATGAGCAGCTGTCTTCGACCATAATGAACAACTGTGGAATTATCTTCTTTATTTTTTGGTGTATATTCGACGCCATATTCATAAACATCATGATCTAGAATCCGATTTTTTTCTTCAAATTTTGTAGTTTGGTATTTTGAATTAGAATTTTGCAAAGTATGTGGGGATCCATTTAAAAGCATTCTAAAAAATTTATATTTTAAAGAAATTTAAAATTTTTAATTAAAGTTGATTAAGTTTTTTATATTAAAATTTTTAATGTAACGGATGTTCAATAAAGGTTGTCGCTTTTATGTTTTCTTTAACAAAATATTTTCTGTAAATCCGAATCTTTTGAAATTTTATACGTTTGCTCAAAGGACCTTTATGTTCAAAAAAATGTAAAGTGTGACTACCTCCTATGTGTCACCTTTGTATTAGTTTTTTAAATAAATAAATTTTGTGACCACCCCTTGAATTTGGTGAACAATGTTGGTTTGATCAACATTTTTTTAAAGCATTACATCGAAGCGTTTTCATTATAAGAATTTAATTTTTTTTGTGATCACTTTGGTCTTAGCAATTCAATAATTGATTTTTTCGATAAACAATTAGTGACAGTCATCATCTTCAGCCGAGCTTATTAGGCATGGTAACCAAAATGCTTCCAACTTATAAGTTTTCGCTTGATGATTACATTCAACGTGTGAAATGGTCTATTGTGTTGGGACACGACCACTTAGGACTTGAATCCACAACCTTCTGCTCCAGTTTAAAAAGTTTTAGTGACAATAATGATGAGAAATCTAACTAAAATGACTCATTAATGAATGCGTCAAGTTGTTGGAAACTCTTTTGATGGCAAAAATTCAAAAATAAAATTCATACTGGTTTTAAAAGAGTTTTATAGTTCTTATTTTCTCGAAAATTTCGGATTATCGAGTAAAAGTTTTGGCAAGTTTTCTAAGAAAGAGAACATTTATAGGAGATGAAAAAATTGAAGCCACAATTTGAATAGCGATCAAAACATTTTTTAATACAGTGCTGATCTGCTACAAGGATTTTACGTAAATTTACCAATTTTTACGTAAAATTACGTAAAATTACGTAAATTTACGTAAAATTACGTAAATTTACGTAAAATTACGTAAATTTACGTTTTTTTACGTAAATTTACTTTATAAAATTTAGTAAAATTACATTTGTTTACGTAAAAAAAAGTAAATTTACGTAAAAAAAGGTAAATTTACGAAAATTTACGTAAAATCAAAAACGGCCATAATTTTCCAAAATTTACGTAATTTTTTACCTTTTTTTGAAATCTTTTAAAAAAATTCAAAAATAAATTTACTTATTTTTACGTAAATTTACGTAAAATTTTGTAAAAAAATGTAAAAAAAAGTAAATTTTGATGATAAAGTAAAGTGAACTAAATTTAATTTTGAAAAAAATTTTTTTTTACATACGGGTACGGTACGGCTACGGTACGGGTACGGCTACGCCGTTAATTCGCGAGAAATGCAGTAACTTAAAAAAATTTAATTAATTTTTAATAACAAGTCTAAATATTATACCTTTTTTTACGTAAATTTACTTTTTTTTACGTAAAAAAATGTAATTTTACTAAATTTTACAAAGTAAATTTACGTAAAAAAAGGTAAATTTACGTAATTTTACGTAAAAATTGGTAAATTTACGTAAAATCCTTGTAGCAGATCAGCACTGTATATTTTTCATTCTCAAAAATGTTCCCTTCTTTAGAAAACTTGCCTTATATTGTACTAAATATAAATGGGATTTAGATATCATGTTGAGAAAACGAGGTTTCCTGATTTGCGAGGACCCCATTAAATTGGTTCGATTATATATGTCTAAAATATGCTGGGAATCAGACACTTAGCAATCAATTCTCGGTCCCCTATTAACAGCTAGATAATGCTAAGTTCTTGGATTTAACCTAAGATAAAAAAAATGAATAAAAACTCTGATAAAATTTAGAAAAATTGGGGCTGTGAAGTTCATGTCGATTCGCTCATTTCAATTCGCTATTTTTTCTATAACTTTTTTTCGAAACATTAAAAAATAGTTCTGCAAAATGTTACAAGATGTAGCAAATTTGCTACATTCCCATTATTAATCTGCAAAATGTGTGCACCCAAAATGCAGAAAAAAATTATTAAAAACTCAGTATATGTATTTGCACAAATTTTGCAGAGATTTAGCACAGTAAGTAAATTTATGTAGCAAATTTGCTACATCTTGTAACATTTTGCAGAACTAATTTTTAATGTTTCGAAAAAAAGTTATAGAAAAAATAGCGAATTGAAATGAGCGAATTGACATGAACTTCACAGCCCCAGAAAAATTTTTCTTTTGAGTTATTTATTTATTCTAAATTTTCACTAATAACTTTAAAATTTTAACTTTAAAATCTTTTTAATATTTTTAAAAAAAAATATTAGAAAAAGAAATTGTAGAATCACAATAAGAATAAGATTGAAAGTAAATTTTTTTTTGAAGAAAAAATGTGTGCCTCGCCTTTTATTTCACCAACTGATCACCTTATTTGTGACAATACCATCGGCTATGTGACCAACAGCGGTCACTTAAAAGCTTCTCGGCGATTAGATGACCAAAAAACCTAAGATCTTAAGTGAAATATAAGGAAACTTAGTCAAATTAATTGCCAAGATAAATATTATAAATAACGAATAATTAACTTCGATTAAAAGCTCATAGATATTTTATCGGTTTTTCGAGCATAATTTTTAAACTGTCTTAAAAATATAAAACTCTGTTTCTTAGCAGATTTTTCACGCAATTAGAAAATATTTTAAATGCAATCTGAAAATTTTTTAATATTGAATTAATGACCAAAATTAAGATTCTTTACTTATTTGTAAAAAATAATGTGACCAGTACTAGTCACGAAATCTGCGACCAGCTTTTTGGTGACCATTACTGGTCACAAAATATGGAAGGTACTAGCTGGTCACAAGACCCTTTTAAATTACCGTAATACCTTGCAAAAAAATGCATGCATTAGAGTTCAAAATTTTAAGAATAAATGCGCCAAAAAACGCCATTTTTAAAGCGATTGGTAAAAGATAAAAAAATCGAAACATAGTTAAATACTGTTTATTAGGTTCTCTATTAATATAGGTGGTTAAAAATTGAAAATTCCTTTATTTTGGGGTGCATTAATTGCTAAAATTTTAGGTTTTAATGCAATGCGTTCCTATACAAGTTATTACGGTATTTAATTTCAATTTAATTTAAAAAAAATTAATTTTTCTAATTCTGGTTAATTTATTTTTGTTTGAAACTTTTTTGATCACCGAATCGCTGTTCACCTATTTAGTGATCAGAGTTGGTAAAATAAAAGCTGGTTCATGATATGTTTAGAAATATGGTGACCAGTGGTCACATTAATGTTTTCGATATTAAAAATGTATTTTTTTGAAACTTAATTTGAAAAATAAAGTTAATTAACAATTTCACAATAAATACTTCTACTTTTATTATCTCTGGTTTTTCAATTAAGATTAAAAAGTTAATCAGAAGATGTGATAATTTCATTAGAAAATATTTCTATAGTATTTTGGACATTTAAAAAATTATTATTAACTAAGATAACATCGATCTTGTAAATAAAATATGTATATACAATAATTTATCAATGAATGATTTTAATTTTTTATTCCAAGCCATTAAAATTTTAAATAAAGTTTTGTTCACAGCTACGCTATACTTTTGCAAAGAGATGCACGCACTTAAACCCAAAAACTAGCTCTGTTAATGGTAAATTTTTGCTCATTTTTCAATTTTCGTTTTTAAGTACGCAATTACTTGCACGCTGAATTTTTATGCGACCAATCACTTTCTTAAACAAATCAAACAATATTATTTGAATTTACCATTTTAAAAATGTTTTGATTTCTTAAATTTAAATATCAAATATTAACCCAGAGTGTAAACAGAAGAACCAGGAAATAATTCTGCATTAATAAATAGAATTTGTTTTTTTTGTATTTCTGTCCGCTAAATTTTCTAATGTTTTGAAACTTTTTAAAATTTAAAGGATGATTAATAGATAAAAGTTTTAAATCGCATCTTGTGATACTTTTTAAGATTTTGAAAAAAAATAAATCCTAAAATTTAAAAAAAAAAGCTAAAATTATCTAGCTTATATTTAAATTAAAAGCTTCAATTTAATTAATTAGAATTTCACATAAATGTTTAATGTTTCAAAAATGAGTTCGGCGGACTCCATACACACTTTTCAGAATAAAAATTCTGAATACTCTAAAAACTTTTTTCGCATTTTAACAGACGATTTTCCTGAAGAAAAGTACAAGCCTAAAGAAAAAGATCAAGACAGATCAAGCGTTCATTATGGTCAAAGAAAGTTGTTTTTAAGCGAAGTAGAATTTTTAACTAATGTTTGTTGCGAAGTTCCCAAAGAAAAACAATTTAAAAAAATAGTCATTATTTATGCAGGGGCAGCACCTGGAATTCATATAGATTTTCTAAATCAATTGTTTCCGTTTATGTATTTTGTCTTAGTTGATCCAGCAAAAATGGCTGTAAAATCAAGTGAGAAAATTCGCATACATCAGGAATACTTTACAGATGAGACAGCTCTAAGTTTAAAAGAAGAATTTCAACATGATCTTATTCTGTTTATTTCAGACATTCGAAGATTCGGTCCTGGAGCTAAGTTGACGGATTCAGAAATAGAAGAAGAAATTGTTGAAGATATGCGAAATCAAAAGAATTGGTTTAAAATACTTAACCCTTTTCGTGCCTTGCTTAAGTTTCGTTTACCATACGTAGAAAATAGGACCAACGCGCAACGTTTCCTTGAATATTTAGATGGTGATGTATATTTTCAAATATGGCCACCTAATTCTTCATCAGAAACAAGGTTGTATGTTCGGGAAAATGCCAGGTTAAAAAAGTATGATTGCATCAAATATGAGAATCAGCTTTACCGGTTTAATAATAATGAAAGAGTAATGTGCTATGAACATGAATATTTGGTTGATGGTCTAGATCATTGCTACGATTGTAGAGCTGAACTATATGTTTTTGAAAACTATTTGGAAAACTTTAGTAAAATAGAAGCATTAAATAGAAAAGTTAAGATAACTAAATTAAAAGTTGAAGACTATGTAAAACAATTAAATCATCATTTGGAAGCAGATAAAAAGTTTCTCAGATTTTCATATAATAAACAAGAATATCAAATCAAATTTACTGAAATTAAATATGGCAAAAAGGTTGAAGACTTATTTATTGATGAAAATCTTGCCAAAAATAAGTTCAATAAATGGGAGAAAAGAACTTTTCATTTTGATCATCAAAAAACAAAGATACCAAAGAATGATATGTGTTTATTGAAAAAAAGATTAAATTCAACAGTTATAAAGCGCTTAAATAAATAATGGCAAACTTTTTTACCGAGCTAAATCAATAAAAAATTTAAAAAAATATTTTTCGATCATCCTTGCATTATATAGAAGAAATTTTCCATTACAGAAATAGCATCATTTGTTTTTTTACTTAAAATAAAGAATTGTTTACATGTTGTGTTGTTTACATGTTGCACCATGTTTACATTTACATCGATGGTTACCGTGAGAAGAATCTTATATAAATCTTATATACAGTTTCATTCCCATATTTCATTTTTTAAAATCTAATTAATTTTTCCAAGCGTTTATTTGATCCATCAGCTTTACATCAAATTGCGATTGTTTTTTTTTTTTAATTTTTTTGCGGTTTAATTAAAATTTGACAATGTCTTATTAAGAAGAGCGTTCTCGATTTATTTAAATCAGCCTCATTATTAAAGAAAAAAAAATTATTGCAATCTTAATTTATCTCTTGATGACAAATGGAATTCCAATTTCTTAAAAATAAATTACAGTCGAACCTCGTTATAACGAACCTCTTTATAACGAAAACCTCTAAATAACGTTAAAAATAAAAAGAACTAATTAAACTTAATGCACTTTGATTGGACTTAAACCTCTTTAAAACGAACCTCTATATACGAAACCTCTTTAGTAGATAAACAAAAAGGGTTACTTTTATTTTAAGACTTCTATCATTTTAAGACTTTATTTTTTTTAGACTTATTTTTGTCGACTTTGAAACTTTGAGACTTAAAAAATATAAGACTTTTAAATATTGAGACTTTTTAAAAGATTGACTTTTATTTTAAAAAAATTAGCTTGTTTGTATTTTATGGAAAAAATCTCGCAGCTTTTTTAAAAATAATAAAATGAATTTTGAATATGATTCAGAAATTTCTCAAGAGTCCACTTTATCTCAACAATCAACCGATATGGATATCGATATGGTCTTAATACACCATTTATTAGAACAGAGACCAGTCGTGGTAACCCGGCGATTGTAATAAATAAGTTCATTTATGTTTACAAACGAGAAAACAAAGACAAAACTGTCTATTGGCGATGTAAGAGACAAGATTGCAAAGCATCTGTAACAACGTTTGATGACTTAGGGTGTTTAAATGGTAAAGAACATAAAGATGATTCTATTTCAAATATAGAATATAATTCGTTGTTGGTTGAGAAACGCATAATAGAAAGATCATTAACTGAGAGTTCAAGCGTCCCTAAGATTTTTGATGAGGAGATTGCGTTTTTAATCGGTGCTGGTTTCGATCATGAGTTGGTAGCTGGTTTTGTTAATTCAAAAAGATGTAATATTGAGCAAAAACCATATAGAGCCAAAGCCTCTAAAGGTGTAAAAGCTAGTAATACTGATGAGATAAATTTAGATAATGAATTTGGTTTAACTGAAGGCAGTCAACCTTTTGTACTCTTTGATTCCAAAGACAATGATCGTATTATTGGTTTTTGCTCTCCAATCGGACTCGAAATCTTAAGTAAAGCCAAGCGTTTACACAGTGATGGAACTTTTAAGTGTACTCCGAGGCTCTATTACCAAACTTTTTGTATTCATGTTTGGTTTTTAGAGCAAATGTTCCCATGTCTTTTTGTTCTTTTAAAAGAAAAAAGTGAAAGTATTTATCGGAAAATGTTAACTCTTTTAAAAGAGGCCTGCTTTGAAAGAGGAATAGTTTTAAATCCCGATACCCTTGTCACTGATTTTGAAATTGCGTCTATTAAGGCGTTTCGATTTCACTTTACATCAATTAAAGTACTTGGATTTTATTTTCATTATGCTCAAAGCATTCGCCGAAATGTCGATATTTTGGGATTAAAATACCTTACTCGTCGAATGATGAGATTCAATTTTTAATCAAGTCATTTATTGCCTTATCTAAAGTTCCTTTAGACTTAGTTGATGATACCTTTTTGCTAATTTTAGAAAATAAAAATAAATTATTAGAAAAAATGAATTTAGAAAGTAATCTCACAGAAGGTGAAGTTGTTGGTCAAATAATTTATTTATATTTAATAAAAGTCGTGGAAGGGGTCGTGGTAGAGGTCGTGGACGTGGTCGTGTTTGTAATGAAGAGCTCATATCTCCAAAGAATTTTGATGTAAATTATTCAAATCAAATAGAAGCCTTTTTTACATATTTCGTGAATACCTGGTTCGAAGGAAATTTTAGTAAAGATCTGTGGAATCATGCTTTCAAAATTGGTCCTCGCACAAATAATCATGTTGAGGGATTTCACCAAGTCTTAAAAGTCTTAAAATGATAGTAATTCAAACAAAAAATTACACTACGTAACTAAAATTAATTAAAAATAACCTTTTTATAACGAATTTGCGAAAATTAGTAAGTTCTAACAGGAACAAACAGTTTTTATCTAACATTTAGCCCACAAAAGTCAAGTTGTTTAAGAAACAAAAAAAGAAACATTATTGTTTAATCAAATCTAATTAATTGGTTAATTAGTAATTGTATACGTTTTATTATTTGTTCGGTTTTAAAGGACTAAAACTATGATTACATGAACAATATTGCTTTTAATGTGGATGCGGCTAAATCTAATACAATGCAAATTTATTTGTCACTTAAAAATACACATTTTAAGAAATCAAGCAATTAAAATTTCTTAAATTTTTAATTCTATTTAAATTTTTTAGCCTTTACTGTATCAAGAAATTGAATTTTTTTTAGTGAAAAAGAACTTTTGTAACCAAAAAATCATTATAAAAAATTTCCCATTCAAATATAATGGAACCTCTGTATAACGAACACGTTTTTTTGGAACGGAGCGATTCGTTATAACGAGGTTCGACTGTAAAATGATTTTTTAAAACATTTGTTTTCAAATTAATTTCGCTTAATATGTATCAATATGAATCCTATCGGCGAATACAGAACAATCACTTCAAATTCTTTTTAGAAAATTTTATAAACAAAAAAACTTAATTTCCTAAAGAATTAAATCAAAAAGGCGAACTATTACATCTTAAGTATCGATATTTTTTGCTTAATATAACACAGTGTGAACGTTCTAGTTTTCTTTAAAAAAAAAACAAAAAAACACTTTTTGATCCTATTATAGGAAAGAACTAAGAGAAAATCTTTTATTTTATATAACAAATATTTCCTTAATACTTAAAAGTTCAATCGACAGTATAGTTTTAAAATACTAGAATTAGTTTAGTCGGCTAAAAACTCCCGTCACTAAGGAAAACCAAAGATTCTGAGCGCAAAGCTCAATGAAAATAAAAAAAAAACTTTTTTTAAATATTTTTCTTATTAAGATCTCATCCTTTCACACTGTGACATGGGTTGACGCTGCAGATAAATTAAATTTGAGGCATAAAAAATTCGAGTTTTTGTATAATAGTACTGAGCCAAAATTTAAACTTGAAAAAAATATTAAAAATTTTTTTTTAGATTTTGGTCACGGAATTAAAATGAGGATTTTCAAAAAAGTGCGCAATCAAAATTTGAAAAAGAAAAATTTTATTTTAAATTTTAAATTAATAATAGTGTTTTCATCTTTCGAATCGACATTCATTTATTTATTTACAAAAAATAACCGTTAAGTCAGCTGCTTGAAGGTTTAGCGCCCTTCTTTCAGCAATCGACATTCATTAT
>NTPY01000174.1:17189-49044 GCA_002922825.1 Brachionus calyciflorus | reverse complement strand
CATTTCGGACTAAGCTTTTTGACTAATATTTTTAACTTTATAAATAATTCTTGCAGCAATTTGAAATTAAAAAAAAACTTTTTCTTTAAAACTGAGATTATTGAAAAATTATTGATTTTGCTATTGATTTAAAAAATTCGATATTTAAAAAAAAATCTTGAGAGAATATTATTAGATTTACAAAATCTAAGACAACAATCGCGCCAAAACTCTTAATTTAATCTAATTTTTGGGACAGTTTCCAGAAACAAATTTTAAAAATAGAATAAAACGCGCAAAAAAATTAGTAGAAAGATGCTCGATTAGTTTTAAATTCTCTTGATTTAAAATAAAGCTTTATATCATTTACTTAAGTAAATGTTTTAAACTTTATCTTGATTTGAAAAAAAATCAATTTGTTTTCTGGTTTAATTGCTTGATTTATAATTACTAAATATTTATTAAAAAATGGCTAAAAATAATTACGAATTAATGGTACGCACATCTGAATTAAAGAGTATTCTAGAAAAATCAACTACGCCACATTCAAGTAAAAAAGGCTTTGAAATTGAAAAGACTTTATTACCTTATTACTTGAAAATATGATAAGAGAATTCGAAAATTTAGATGAAAAGTAATTACTTTTTTTAAAATTTCATATAATTTTATTTTTTATTGATTTTTTTTGATTAGCTTTATTTAGGTTCGAAAGAATGGTCATTTTTATCCAGCGGGAAAAAAGGCATCAAAACCACTTATTCACTTTGACGGTAATTGTTCTTTTTGTCCTAATCAAACGCAATGTAAATATTACTGTAAAATTTATAAATATGAGAAAAACAAGTACTATTGTGCGATCGAAACAAAAAGAAGTGGAGAACATGACCATACATCTGGCTATGTAGAATCAATTAAAGATATACCTTATTTCGAAATGATCTTATTGCGACAAGAACAACTTGATTGCATTAAATCATTAAAAAAAGAAGACCGTATTCTTCACTTTGACGCCATAGGAAACTTGATCAAAATTACTTTCAGGTTTGTTCTATTTATTTAATTAAATTTAATTATTTTCTAATTAATTAAATGTTTTAAGTGAAACTAATTATAAAAGAATATTGTATTATTTAATCGTTTTACGTTCAATTAATGACCAAAACAATAATATAAAAGGGAATTACACCATGGTAGGCGAAATAAGCACAAGTCGCCACGATGTTTTTCAAATAAAATATTTTTTTAATACATTGTCAACTTCTTATCTAAAATACACTGGCAAAAAATTGAGTTTTAGACTTGTAGTAATTGACTACTCTTGGGCATCTATTCATTCAATTTTAGGTTCACTTAATAACGAGGATCCGATTACTTATGCAAATCGAGTCCTAAAGCGTTAATAATGAAACTACTATAGACACTGATAACAAGACTTGAATTGTATCTTGCGCTGCTCACACCATGCATAGATTTACAAAGTCAATAAAAAAAATTTAAAAATGGATAAAGAATCTTATATGTTTTATTCATTTTGTTTTAGTTTATTATTGAATTGCAAGAGTTTAGAAGAAATAAAGTCTTATTTTTCATCTCTTTTTATTGTCTCCAAGAGTAAATTTTTAAATAATTCATGTAAAAAAGAATTCGAAAAACTAAGTACGGCTATTAGAACTCGTCCATGCGCCAATGATATAGAAAAAATGTTAGAAAATTCTTTTAATGATGTAGAGAGTAAAAACCAATTTTTTGGTTGTGACAATAGTTTTAAAAATGAGATCAGTAAGACTAAAGAACATATTGAGGAAGAAGAATTACAAGAATATGAAAAATCTTTTATTAAGAATTTTCAGGACAAAGAATCAACTAAAAAATTATGCAAAGAGACTGAATTAATAAACAAAGATTTCTATGAAAAATCTCCTTTTACCATTTAGGAATCTTACTAAAAATTTAGAAAATGAAATGAGCAAATTTGATGACTTTAGCTTGAATTCAAACACTGATAATAATTATTATCAGCAAAATTTAATAGAATTTCTATTTGAAAAATTTATTGCTTATTGTTTTATATGGGCGAGTTTTTCACTAAGAGTACTTTCTTTCAGTAGAATAACAAATGGAATAGTTGAAAAATATAATCAGTTTACGAAAAAAGGTGTTCCTAAAAACATCTTACCTCATAGATATTTACTTGACGTATCTGATGTTATAAAAGGTATATTTTAATTTCTTTATTTGTATTGTATTCTTGCTTTTAATTAAATTTTTTTAAATTTCTAAGGCAATTGTAAGTTATTTTTAAAAGAAAAAAAGCAAAATGATAAAAATATGAAGTCAAACAAGAGAATTTTGGATATCGAAAGCGATATTTCGGATTATGAAGAAGAACAGTTGGCATATGAACATTGGTTCAAACCAAACCCAATTACATTACAGGTTGATCGTGTTGGATTTCAATCGAAAAAAGATTTTGTGTTAATAAAATAAAAAGAAAAAGAAAACTAAATTAAATAATCAAACGTCAATAAAAGCTCCAAAAAATAAACCCAGATAGATAATATACAAAATCAGAATATAAATAATCTTACAAAAGTCGATCTTTCACCTTCGAATATTTGTTTCGATGATAATTATCCCTTTTCACAGGATCAATTTTTTTTTGTTAGAAAAGCCTCTAACTGATTCAACAAATAATTTTTAGGACTTTTCCACTTTTTGAATAATAAAAAATTACTGGCCCGAGTCCATCGGCGACCAGTAAAAACATTTTTCTTTAGTTTCGTCTTATGTAAACTTATGTAAACACACATACCACAGCGATGTTAGCATTTTGACTTCTAAATTAGAAAAAAAAAAAGAAAAATTTTAATTGTTTTGAAACAAAGTTACATTGAAATTAGGCGAAAATTTACGTAAAATAAAAAAAGATAATCAGTTTTATTCTTCAAATTCAAATAAAGGTCTAATTGAGGCTTGATTTGTTGCCGATTTATTAAAGCACATAACTTTCATTCATTGACCTTTTTTATGTAAAATTGAAGATCAAAAAAAAATATAATTAAAAAAAAACTTGCCAAATTCTATTTTCACCAATTTCCGAAATTTTTTTGTCAGCGATTTTTAAGTATTATCGATTCGATTCGAAAAAAAACAACTATGTTTACACAGTGTGCAAACGACTGTTTCTAAACAAAATCAAAACAAATCTCTTGCAAATTATCAGCAATTTATCTAAAAAATACACGTCATTAAAAAAGATTAGAAAATATTATGTGCAATTTTAGCAGAGATTTTGCAGAGGCTGGATAACAAGCCTACGAATTGTGTCGATTCTGGTACAATATACATAATTAATTTATTCCATTTACAAAAAAAGTTATAGTGGTTTAAATTTTTGTAACAGAAATTCACATACCCCAAAACAGAACAATCAAAAATAAGATAATTAAAGTTTTTCTTAAAAAAAAAACTAGTCTGTTTTAAGCTAATAAAATTTTAATAGATGAAAGATTAAAATTATTAATTGCTTATTTATGGCTATGAGGCAATCTATTTAAGAAAAAAATTTTTGTATAAACCTTCAAACGCAATAAAAGAATATTATCTAAGGCTATTGAGGAGCAAATTATTTTTTTCTATCTTAATTTTATTAATTTAGAGCAATAGATCATTTCTTGTTTCGAAGGAAAGGAAAACAAATTGAAATTTTATTTTTAGCTTTATTAAAAACAAGAGCATGAAACATTTATAATTTTTTAAAAAAGCAAACAAAATTTTCAAAAATCCGGTTATACACATAAAAATGCACTTAAGAATCTAACAACAAAAATAAAACTAAGCAAATTCATAATCTTTACAATTAGAAATATTTCATAATCAATCATCGAAATATTTAAATAAATCCGTTTATAGAATTTATTTGAGATAATTTTTTTTTTTACTTTTCCTCAACTCATTAAACCAACAACATAAAATACGAGCGAAAAAATTAACAATTACTAATTATAAAATAAATTTTTTTTCCAAATCTAATTATTTTTTGTATTAGTTTTACTCTCATTAAGATTATCTTGTTTTTTACTTTTACCACACATTAAACTATTCAAAACATAATTACGAAATTTAATATTGGTCACAAAACAATTAATGAACAAACTGGCATGAAATAAAAAACCAAGTGAATCAGCCAAACTCAAATAAGACAATCCACTGGGTAATTTATAAAAAAAAAAAGAAAAAACCAGTCATCACTGTAACCGGTGTAGTCATTATTATAAATGCAAATGTAATAGACAATATTGATATTGTCAAACGCCTCTTTTTGATCATAGCTTTAATTTGCTCTTTGTTTTTAGTACTTTTTACTGAACTATTTTGCATCAATGTTATTAATAACATGTTAAATATAAGCATTACACCAAATGGAAAAAATATATACACGCCCAAATTAACATTATCCCACAAAGGATACAGTCTAAAATCTGGATTTTACCAATAGCATACTAATTAAACTACCATTAACTAGTTCACTAGTTGTTATATTTACTCTATTTTTAACTGGTTTAAAATTACCATTAAATATGAGTATGTGAGAATTTAATAGAAATAATATTACGAGTATTGTTAATGACCATATGCATGAGCTCTTGACTGTTGAAAATGGTAAACGACTGTAAATAGAGCCTGGTGTTGACATTATAGTTATAAAACGATCAACACACATAAGCTCAATAAATTACCAGTTGCTCGTAGGGAAAAATATTGTAAGAAAATCGAGAATTTACCACTGAAATCACTTAAAAATTCAATACGAGTATTGAAATTAGGCTGAATGTAATGATTTAGATTCCATACAAATAAAGAAGCCGTGTCTGTTAAAGCTACAAATGATAAAAATACCATTGATGATATTTGTTTGAACTATTTGGTAAATCTGAATATATAAAAGCATGCTGTATTACCAATTACACCAATAACAATTATTATTAATGGTAAATATGACACAATTATGTCAAAAAGTGTTAAATCAGACATATTTATAATTTTTATTTAATCTAAAAAATAATTGAGTAGTCTCTTTTTACATTAAAAGTGAAAAATTAAATTATTAAAATCTTCGAAAGAATAAAATTAAGAGTTCCAGTGCTTGTTAAGAAATATTTTCTAACTTTTTTAAATGGACATTCTTTCAAAATATTAACCAATTTTTGAAAAGAAATTGAGAACTGTTTTCAGCTATGTCTAAATATTTCAGATTGCAGAGTACTGATTTGACATGTTGATTTTACGAAATTTTACTTAAGTTTTCGTAAAATTTTTGTGAATTAAGACTGAAATTTTAGAATTTTTTCATATTTAAAGGATTTAATGGCTTTTGATTCTTGTCACGCCCAGTGAGCTGAGCAGTTTGTAATTTTAAAGCTTGGGTTGGAGTCTTTGAATTATGAAAATTGATAGAATAAAAAATAGTGATTTCGCAGGCTTCTGTTACCAAAATTCATTTTATGAAAATATAGACCGCTATTGTTTTTTTTAATGGAATAAATTTGCTCACTTTTGCCGACCAATATTTTTGAATTTAGTAATTGTAAACTTAGAATCAATTTAAAAGGTTTAATATTCTCTGTTAAAAAGTTAAAGCAATTTGAACGAATTGAAATTTAGTTTTTTTGTAAATCTTTTGGTTTATTGCAAATATTGGAGGTTTTCATTGAGAAAAAGTAAAATATTCCAAATATATTGAATTTAATTAAAAAACTAATGGTTTTGGTCAATGATTTGTTTTCTAATCCACCAAAGACCTTTTTACCAAAAACTAATCGATATATCAAAATCTTGGTTTTAATAAAATTTAAAATAATTGAGACGTTAGGGATTAAGGCTTGGCAAAGGACCAGGTTACGATGGTAATTTCTCTTTATTTAAAAATTCTCATACTGACTATCTCTTTGGTCACATATGTTTTCTTTTAAATAAAATCAATGAATTTGAGTAAATTATTTTATTTCTTGTAAAATTGAAAATTTTTTAGAATTACTGCTGAGATGAAAGCAAAATAAAGTTTTATGACTATTACTATTTTAATCTTCAACATGAAATTTTACAAAATTTGAAAATTGAATCAAAATTGGAAATATAAATGAAAAATATAAAAATTTTTTCCAAGTAAATTTCTATAAAAATAGAATCAGTAAAAGTTATAAAACTTTATTTTGCCGAGATGAAGGTAACAGTCCAGCTATAATTTAGCATTTTTTTTTATCAATAATATAGAGATAAATTTTAGTCTGAGTTGGAAAAAACAAAACATACTATAAACTGGCTAATTTCAAAAATATTTGTTTAAATTTTATAAAGATCTAAAATTACATCAGAGTAAATCATATAAATGATACATTCATTTTAGTTTACAACAAAAAAAATAACAAATCGAACAAATTTTTCGTTTTAATTTGTCAAAATTTTTTAGAAAAGAAAACAAAAAAAAATCTAAACTAAATGAATTTAAGAAACAATTAAATTTCATTTTCTATATTTAAAATCTTCTGTTTTAAAATTTAACAACAAAATAAATTAAGAAATTTAAAAAAAATCGCTCGTTTAGAAAATGTAATTGAATAGAAAAAAAAAATTAATTATTGTTAAGAATTTAATGTATTTAAAAGGATATTGTTTGACATTCATTTAAAAATAAATATTTAATTTTTGGTTAATTGATTCATTTCAAAAAAATTATTCATTTGAAAAACTATTAGAATTTTTTGTTGTTATTTATACAGTACTTATTTAACCTAACTTAATTCCTTCCTTAATCAAAAACGAAAAAAAAACCGTAATTTTTTATTTTTGATTGATTTGAATTGATTATATGGTAGCATAAATCGTAGATGATACTCAAGTTTCCAGTGATTTGAACGCTGGAAATAATTCATAGAGTAATAATGGTAATGATAAAAATTTTAATAGTTTTAATGATGTTAAAAAAGTTGTGTGACAATCTAACAGTTAGTTTAGATTGAATCTATGTAAAAGGAAACTCGGCTCTGTAAAGTAAGTCAATTCAGGCAAGTTGAAGTTTATGCTCATGCTCTCATGCTCAAAATTTATTTTCAATATAAAAGTTTAATCAAAAAATTATTCAGAATTTCTTTATTAATCCAGGTTTAGCATGTGATGCTAAATTATCTAAGAAATTAAAAAATTTAAAAAATTTTTTTAATTGATCCTCTATCGATTGTTGAGTTTTTTAATGAAATCTTGAAATTTAATTTTTTAAGACAAAAAAATTGTTACACAATTTTAAAGTGAACGCAAAGAATAAAAAAATTTAATTTCAAAATATAATAAGCAAAATTTATTACACGTAAATACAAGCTTTTTTTATTTAGAGACTAACATAACTCTGTGATATCCTTTAAAATTTACAACATGATACACCAGGAAATTTATGTACCTTAATTTTATTTTTTAAATTTTTTTTTAATGTCCAAAAACGATTTTTTTGATTGAGAACTGTCAACTTTAGATGATAAAAAAATCTGAATTTTAGAAGGGAATTCGATAATAAAGAAGATAAAAAATTTTAATTTTTGTTTTGTTAGTATAAGTGGAAGTACAAAACTTAACTAAAAGTACAAAAATTAAATCTAAAAATTTTATTTGAAAAAAATTTCTCTTTTCGAAAATAATATAAAAAGAATCTTAAAAAAATTATTTCAATATGACCGATAGCTTCAGATGACGTCACTTTAAAAATAAATTACAAGCACTCTTTATTCTTTAATTGCATATTAACCACTTTTGACTCTTTTTATCTTCTTAAAATATAATTTAAAATATAATTAGCTAAAAAAAATTAATTAAATTAAGAACCTAATTTTTTTTAGTTACATAAAGTTACTTCACCGACAAACGGATATTAAGTTTTCAATTTAATTAAATTTTTTAACAGCTAATTCTTTTCTAAATTTTATTTTAGGAAGATAAGAAAAATCAAAAGTGGTTAATATGCAATCAAGGAATATAGAGTGATGGTAATTTATTTTTATAGGGACGTCATCTGAAATTATGGATAATATCACGTCATTTAACATAAGAAAACTTCACCTTACAATTATTTACATCATTCTAATAATTTTTAGTTAAAAAACAAATTTTTTTAAATTCCAAAAAATAAATAAAAATATTAAAATCTGTTTGAATAATAATTTTGCAAATATCACCAGGAAAATTGAAAAACCTTTTCGAAAAAAAATAAAAATGATAGTTTTTTAATGAGATTCAGCGTTAGGATTTGGTTTACCTAGTGTATGACAATCGGTTCAGATATTATTTCTACCAAAAGCTTTTTTAGGACCTTAAAAAATTAATTAAGATTTTGATAATTCTAAAAGAATTCAATGTAAAAATACTTTTTTAAAATTTTCACTTGGGATTTTTATAAATCGGTAACATAAATTGTAAAATTTAAATTGTACCAAACGAGCAATTTCAAACAAATATTGACCAAACATAAAATCGAGTCTTGATTAAAACCGAATAAATAATTGAAAATGCGGATAGATAGCTTAATCTAAACTGTCATTGGACTTTTATTAGAACGTCGAGAGTAAAAATCATAGTTCTCAATCAAAAAAATCGTTTTTGGACATTAAAAAAAATTTAAAAAATAAAATTAAGGTACATAAATTTCCTGGTGTATCATGTTGTAAATTTTAAAGGATATCACAGAGTTATGTTAGTCTCTAAATAAAAAAAGCTTGTATTTACGTGTAATAAATTTTGCTTATTATATTTTGAAATTAAATTTTTTTATTCTTTGCGTTCACTTTAAAATTGTGTAACAATTTTTTTGTCTTAAAAAATTAAATTTCAAGATTTCATTAAAAAACTCAACAATCGATAGAGGATCAATTAAAAAAATTTTTTAAATTTTTTAATTTCTTAGATAATTTAGCATCACATGCTAAACCTGGATTAATAAAGAAATTCTGAATAATTTTTTGATTAAACTTTTATATTGAAAATAAATTTTGAGTAGGATCTTTTCTAATCCCTCTAAGATATATGAATCGTCTCGGAAATTAAGCCTCCGTTTTCTAGTATAGCGCCTAAGATCATTGACTTCACTTGTTGATTCCAGCTTTTATTTGATTGACGAGAAAGATTTTTGTGAAACACAAATTAGATCGAATATTTCTTGATTTTGTTTTACCGGCACCTTTTAGGAATGTTAAAGTTTTTTGTCAATTTTCTTTTTTTCATTTTTTTGAAACAAAAACAAAAATCGCCCTGCAAAACACTAAAAAAGTATTTTGGTGGCAAAATAATGTTGCATTTTGAAGCAAAATTTGCTGCACTTGTCGGCAACGTCTGCAAAAAATTCTGCAATTTTAATTGCATAATAATTTAATTAGAATTTTTTTAATGTTGTGCAAGTTTGCAGAAAAAAAATTTAATTCCAAAATTTTAGAAATCTCTTAATTCTGTGCAATGTTTTGTTTAACGTTTTGATACCTGTTTTGTTGTTTAAGTTGTCCATTTGAATTTCTCATTTGACCATGATTTTGCTCACCTTCACTTGATGTCATTCGTTGATCACTTGGACTCCTAGAAACAAAGCTCGAATTTTTGCATTCGGCATAACTAATTATTTCTTGAATTTCGAAGGATTTGTCTTTTTTTATGTTTTCATTTTAAACAATTTTTGATTTACAGCTGCACGTAGCCTTTTATCAAATAATCCTTCGACAAAACACTTTTGAATGATATTATCAATATCATTCGAATTGTTATCATTTGAAAACAACTTTTTTACCATATTCTAATTGAGTCTTTTTTATGACTGCTTATAATCAGTTAGACGTTCCAATTTCAGCGGAATTTCGCTCGGCTTCACTGTGAGAGCATCAAAAATTCTTGTTTCGAAATCATCATATGTTCTCGGACAAATTAATTTTCCAGATTTTTGACTTTTCTGAGGACCTTATTTTCTAAATAACTAATTGCGGCCAAAAGCCATGAAATAAACCACGATTTCAGATCCACTCAATATTTAAATACTTCAGGGACTTTGATTGATCTGCTATCTACATTGAAATTTCTTTTTTCACTGTACACCGATGAATTGTTCGTTGAAGATTCAAGTTGCATGGTATTTAAAAATGTTAAGGTTTATTCGGTTCGGCGTGGAGTGCCTCCCTATCAATCAACAATTCCATAGAAGTCTTTTTCATAATAAAACGACAATTGTCATTTGTGCTAATTATTGAGCGAACAATGCATATATCCTCGCGCTACAAAAAAAATTTGAAATGACAAAATCATGATATATCGGTTAGACTCTCCGAGAATGTCTTAATTGATTTTGGTAAAAAGATACAACTCAATTAAAAAAGATAAAACAGGACCTCCCACTGATTAAGAGCCTCTAGGCGTAATACAATCTTAACAAACAAATAACTAAAAATAAAAAAAATTCATAATTTAATTTTTGTTTTGTACCATCTTCACTGTGGTTATTTTTCTTACCATCGCTGTGAAATCCAAGCGATCTAA
Organism: Brachionus calyciflorus; assembly: GCA_002922825.1. Lineage (NCBI taxonomy): Eukaryota > Metazoa > Rotifera > Eurotatoria > Ploima > Brachionidae > Brachionus > Brachionus calyciflorus. The sequence goes on along the minus strand of NTPY01000174.1, from coordinate 38,508 downwards.
AATTAAGTCAATTGATATATTTAATTATTCTATTTATTTCTTAGTTTCAAATTAATATTTTAGTTTAGTTTATATTTTAGTTAGTTGTTTTTTTGCCTCTAAAAATAAAGTTAGTTTATCACAACCATAAACAATTTACAAATTAATCTCTAAAACCCTAGGATTTTACAAGCGGCGACGAGGATAAAGCAAGAAGCTTTTGAGGAGGACCAATAGACAGACCCGTATCTACAAAAAAAGAAGCGTTAAACGATATTGAGGCTGTTATTAAAAATATAAATCTGAGTGAAAGCCCAACAATTGAAACTAGAATGACAAGTTTACAACGACGTTGATAAAGAGGTTCTAGGTAAACCTACTGATTGGCTATCGGAAACTGTAGTAATTGCTAAAAAAGGAACATCAGAGATTCGTATTTGTACATACATGAAAGCGGGTAATAAAGCTATTAAAAGAGAGCGCTATGAGATACCAAACGCAGATGAGATTAATTATAAAACTAATGGAATGAAAGTATTTAGTCTTGTTTCCTCATGGCTACAACTTCGATTTTGTCCTCAATGCTTTTGAATAAACCAACCATACCTAAATGATTAATTGAACAATATCTTGACATAAGATAAAAGAAAACTGCTCCGTTTTTTTGAAGAAAAATTTTTGTGAAAAACTTAGAGAAAAACGTGAACTTAACTATGATAATTTTCTATAATTAATTTTTCGAAGTTTAATACTTGACATTATTGAGATTGTGGGTTAGTGAAAGTGAGTTGTAATTTTTTAAAACTTAGATCTTAAAAATTCCTTCTGTTTCAGTTTTTTATTTGAATTTCTAAAACTAAATAAAAAGCTAAAAATTGAGACTGTGAAGTTCATTTCAATTCGTTAAATTTGATATAACTTTTTTATTTTTAAACTTATCTTTTAGCTATAAATTGCTACAAAATGTAACAATATTGCTACACTGAAATATGAAAAATATTTTTGGTTCCTTATTTGTCTATCATCAGAAAATTGATCATGTTAAGTTTATTTTGACTTGAAAAGTCCTGGCTGATGGATTTGAGCACTAATTAAAAAAATTATATTTAGTATAAACATTACGACACCATTTTAATGAGAAATGAATATTTTTTAATTCAATCTAACTCAAAATTAAGTCAGTTCTCTTCTATATTTTCTTCTATACAAAAAATCAACTCTCAAATCCCAACTTGACACTTTAATCAATAAATACTTTGATAAATGATCTATTTTACCATCTAAAAAATTATCAACTTTTATTAAAGTCTTATCGAACAAATTCAAATAGGATATTTTAAACCAAAATGAAACACTCCAACCATTCGAACAAGTCAAATCAATTTTCTCTTTTAAACTAGTCAAACACAAATCTGAACTTTTATCAATTAAATTTAAACTTAGACTTGTACGAGAATGTAAATATAAAGCATTATTTCGTATACCACGAAATATATCTGTTTTATTCTCGAGTTTAGACCATATAGTCATATTTTCAATTGAACTTGTACGCACTTCAATTGTATTTTGTACTAAATTAATTGTATCAAAATTAATAAATAAATTCTCTAATTTTTTATCTTTATCTTCTTGTTTTATATTCACTATTGTTGTTGTAGTTTTAGTCGTTGGAATTGTAGTAGTAGTTGTAGTAGTTGTAGTAGTATCAGTAGTAGAAGTAGTAGTAGTAGTAGTAGTAGTAGTAGTAGTAGTAGTAGTTTTAGATATTTCAGTTGTAGAGAATATTGTCAAATTATCAAAATTTATAGTCGACGTATCAGTAACCGTAAAAAAATTACTCAAAATTTTAATTGGTGTTGTCGTAGTTTTTACAATTTCTATACTAGTAGTGTTAATAATATTATTAGAATTTTGTACAGTACACCTTTCTAAATAATTACTAAATTGAATTTTTAAATGTTTCCTAAATGAACTAATTGAATTTATTTCACAATTTATAGTTTTACATTTAGAACATTGTACATAATGTTTTAATTCATTACAATAGGCATTTAGATTACTTTTAAAATTAGCAGCTGGAAAACCACATGTAATATGAAGAGATCTAGGCTCACAAATTGAATCTATGGGACAATTATTGTCTAAATTCAACGGTGTTTCTAAAGTAGTTGTTAAATTTTTTATATTAAATAAATAATTAGATGTTGTATTTTCATTAATACTAATTGTAGTAGTAATAGGAGTAATTGGTTTTATTTTAGATGTTGCATATCTTGGTTTGACTAAATCACGATATGTTTTAATATCAGTTAAATTGTAAATTTTACAATTTTGTATAAATGTTTGATTATAGGATTTAATTGAGATTTTTATTTTGTTCAATGTTGTTTCGGTTATTGAATTTGAGCAAAATTTAACAACGGTTTGAGTCATGCATTCAAGAAATTTAAATGCTTGTTTACAATTTTGATATTGTTGTTTGGGATCTTTGGTTATGAATGAAATTGGTAAACCACATTTTGTCAAACTATCCAATCCATTACACTTAACATTAAAAAAAATTAATTTTGTTTTATTAAAAATAATAAATAACAAGGTTCTTTTTTATTGATCTAATTAAAGTTCAATGTCATCAAGATTAAATTTATTTATTTTTTAACGATTCTGAAAGTTGATTCTGTCATGCGTACAAATAGAATTTCAAGAATTCAAATGCTGTGCAAGTCAACAAAAAAATTCAAATCAGTTCCTTAATTATCTCATGGTTTTATATTGAGTTGAACACCTACCTAAAAAAGCTTATTTCTGTCGAAACGTTACTTTAATTTTATATTTTACTTTTTCAAATTTGAAGGTTAATTGTTTTCAAAAAGTAAATAAATATTATTTTTCTACAATTACAGTCTTTATTATTTTCTAGTCATTTTAACTTATTGCTTGGTCACTCAATAAATATTAGTGTGGAATCAGAAAAAAAAAGAGGTTCGAACTTTTGATCTTAATTCGAAAAGTTCGAACTTTTAAAGGATAATTTTTATAAAATTTATTTTTTCTGAAAAATCAAAAAAAAAAAAATTTTGAGGATAAAAAATTTCCAGGGCTATTTATTTTTTTATCACTAAAATTACTTATTTAACACCAAAAATTCTAGGCCAAAAAATAAAATTTCTGAATTTTTCCAACGAATATTTTTTTGTTTAAGATTTCTAATTTGCATTTAAATTTCTTATATTATATAAAATTTCTTAAAATATTGATGAAAAAATAAAGTATCAAGAAAAAAATTTTTTTTGTAAGAAAAAGGAAGGAATTTAATAGATTTTACTCAGTACTATTTGCAGGACCCATTCAGATTAAGAGAAAAAGTTTATTTATCCTAAAAAAATCACTCTTTGCTTGTTTTTTATTTTATGAACTGTCTAAAATTCAAAAAAATATGTTCTTAAGACTATTTTTATAATTTTTCTTTTAATTTTTTATTTATTTTATAAAAATTTTGGTGATTTTTGTTCGAATTAAGAAATTTTATTTCAAATAAGAATTTTCGAAACCAATTAGAAATTTTACAATATGCAAAGAAAAATTAAAAATATTTAGTAAATTTGGTGATATTTAAAGAAAAATTAGTGATTCAAAATTAACCAGCCAATTTCCAGAGTAAAATTGATTTCATACTAAAGTTCGAACCCCAACACAAACCAGTATAGCAGAAGCTATTCAATTAATACTAAACTTTACTAAGATGTTAAGACTATCGAGTTCATGAATTTAAAAAAATTAAATTTTGCATGAAACTTTTGAAATGAGCGAATCGAGCGCAAACTTCAGTTCACCCATATTTTTTCTATGTACTTTTTATCATGCCTCCTATGCTATAGAATATTTAATTTTTGACCTATGGGAAATTTATTTTTTTCCGAAAATTGAATGTATTTTTACGGAGCTGTGAAGTTAATTTCAATTCGCTCATTTCAATTCACCATTTTTAGTGCTATTTTTACGGTAAAAATTTTTTCTAAAGTTTAAATTGCTACAATTTAGAACATTTTTGCTAAATCCAACAAAACAGAAACAAATTTGTTTTTTCTAATGGAACTTTTTTTTCAGAACTGACTTAATTTTGAGTTAGATTGAATTAAAAAATATTCATTTCTCATTAAAATGGTGTCGTAATGTTTATACTAAATATAATTTTTTTAATTAGTGCTCAAATCCATCAGCCAGGACTTTTCAAGTCAAAATAAACTTAACATGATCAATTTTCTGATGATAGACAAATAAGGAACCAAAAATATTTTTCATATTTCAGTGTAGCAATATTGTTACATTTTGTAGCAATTTATAGCTAAAAGATAAGTTTAAAAATAAAAAAGTTATATCAAATTTAACGAATTGAAATGAACTTCACAGTCTCAATTTTTAGCTTTTTATTTAGTTTTAGAAATTCAAATAAAAAACTGAAACAGAAGGAATTTTTAAGATCTAAGTTTTAAAAAATTACAACTCACTTTCACTAACCCACAATCTCAATAATGTCAAGTATTAAACTTCGAAAAATTAATTATAGAAAATTATCATAGAAAAAATCGAAAATTTATAAATAAAGAAGCGAAAAATTTGTTATTAGACTTTTCTAGCCCTTAAAATTTTTTACTGGAAAAATTAATGGTATAAAGCCTTTATTATTAAGCATTTTCTATTCAACATATTTTCATCATTTTCTATAATTTTTTTCTATGTTCATTTTCGATATAAATTTTTTCTATATTGAATTTTTCGAAGTAGCGATACACTGCCGAAAAAATTGTTCCATTGGTAAAAAAAATTTTTTTGTTTTATTGGATGTAGCAAAAATGTTACAAATTTTAGCAAAAAAATTAATTCCGTAAAAAATAGCACTTAAAATGTGAAGTACCTAAATTGGGTACTTCACAGTCCCAGAAATGTACCCAATTTAGGCAGAGTTTTAATTTTGTTCAAATACCGATCTGCTATTTTTGCTCAAAAAAAATAAAAAATTCAAATACGAAATTACTTGCACAGTGAATTTTTTTTAAAGACCCATCCTCTTTTCTTTTAATTTCAACAAAAGTTTTAAAATAAAACACTTAATGAACTAACTTTAATTTTAATTATTTAATTAATAAACTAGTTAAACAATTTATATTTTATTTTATATACAAACTAGAAACTGAAAGTTATTTTCTGAAAGGAGAGTTTTTCGTTTGTTTTTTTTCGGAGCTCTTGGAACAATAAAGAACCTTGTTATGTTTATTCTAGCATCAAAACAAGAAGCTAAAATTCTCTTGGTTAATTTCATGTTAAATTACCAGTGTAGATTCTTGAAAAGAATACGATGTTATTTTTAATATAAATAATACATAAATAGTTATTAAAATTCTCATTCTATTTTCATATCTTGAAAAAAAGAAAAAAAAATTTGATTTTAAATTAAAGAGTTTTAAAAATTAATTAAATTTTTGAAATAAAATAAATTGACGACTAATAAATAAGTAAATAAAAACTGGTAGACTTTTTTTTTTTATATTTTCTCATATTCCTTTGAAATTTTTATTTAAAACAAAACAAAACAAAAATTCTAAAATGTCACTTATTATTTTTTGTTTTGTTTTGTTTATAAAATATTTTCAATATTTAACTGAAAATTGTTCAATAAAGAAATAAATTAACGTATGAATAGAATAGATATATAAAATAATATTTAATAAATAGATATTCGCATAAATCTATAAGTTATTAGCCTAAATTTTCTAGCGAAAAGTAAATATTGAACAAGCATAAAAATGGGGGGGACTAGTTTATAACATTTTTTTTTTTTCTTATATTTTTTTCTCTTTAGATTGTGAAGTGATCAACTTTATTTTTTGTTTAATTGGTGTATTAGGACTTAAATAAAGATTTAGTTCAAATAGAAAAACAACAACAACAACAACAATAATAAAAATAATAAAATAGAAAAGAATGGTTAAATCGAGTGGATTTATCAATTTTTGAATTATACAGTGAATAATTAAGAAGATAATAATATAAGGTACTTAATGTTTATTTTTTTTTAGAGTAGAGTCTAAAGAAATCGTAATCCTTTTGGGACTTAGATGAAAAAAAGAGCTTTATGGTCAAAATGGATGGACAATAAAAAAAAAAAAAATTTATGGATCTAGCCGACCATGAAGAGTTTTTTTAAGGGTTCACTCAAGACCATAAAAATAACTTTTCATCTTAAAAAAAAAGAATTTTGAATGGCTTATTTATTTTTAAATTTATTTTAAATGCGGTCTCTAGATCAAAATAAAAAAATTGAAAATTTTTAATAACTATAATATTAATTGAATTGATACAGTTTAATCTATTAAAACAAATATCCTTAAATTAATTCTGCGGTCTTTCCCTCAAAATTTTGGAAGTTAAAGTAAGGAACAGATCCACAAAGAAGAATATTTTCAAATAAGCTATTAGGAAAATGTAATAATTCGACTGTATAATTGATTCAAACTTTATTGAAAAAATTTAATTTTATGGCGATTTTGAAGTTAAGTCAATTCGAACATGTCAATACACCAATTCAGGAGCGTAGCGTCATTAAGGCGAATAGGAACGATCGACCCTCGAAAAAATTTTAAGAGGGGGTCGGTGCCCCTCTTAAAAATATTTTCCAAATCTTATAATTCTATTTATTTAAGGTGCCCCAAGTCATTAATATTAGTATCTTTAGATTTTATTCCTCAATTGATAAGCGATTCCGAAAATATTTTGAATAAAAATTTAAATATATAATGATAATGTCTAGCGAAGATGGTTTCGATTTTTTAGAACAATATTTTATTTTGAAGTATTATTGTAAAAAAACCTTAATTTTAGTCATTTTTCATTAAAAATTTAGTTTTTCTGAAACTTTAGTAATCTTTATTTTGGTCTTTAAGAATCGAATTTTTCAAAATCAAAACCAATTTTTATAAAGCATGGTTAACTCTATAATTAAAAAATATTTTCGGAATATTTTTATCAGAATAGACATGAGTTATTAAAGCTCAAAAACAGCCAAATCTTAACTAAGGTTTATGATTTGGTGCACCTTAAGTATTGCGATATCAAATGCAAATTCGGAAAGATCATTTACTTCTTTAAGAGGACTAAAAAACATATTTAAGAAGCACCTTTCAAGAACAAAGACTTAATGATAATTCGATCTCGTAGAGATACATCGTCTAGATGAAAATCAAAAACTTGAAACAATAGAGGTTTAAAATTTTTTTAAAAATTAAAGAGAATTACTTTTTAATTTAGTTATTAATAATATAAAATTTTAAAGCCTTTTTTATAATATTTAAACTTTTCTAGGCGTTTTTATAACCCAGGCACTTACCCCTGAAGATCCTTAAAAGCTTAAGCGATAAGCTTCGACTGCTCAAATGAAAATGTCACAATATGCCCCTGCATCAGTTCAAGATCCAGTCAACCGATTTTTGTATAATTAACGAAGATTCTTTAAAGATTTTTTAAAAATTTTTGTAAGAATATCAACAAATTTTCTGCAAAAAAATCTGTAAAATTTGGAAAGATATAATTTCAAGAATAAAAAAGAAAAATAAATTTTTAATAAATTGGATCCTTGAAGTTATTTTTAGAAATGTTAAATAGTATAAAAATTCTTATAAATTTCTTATTGATTCTTATCAAAACCACTCAACCGTGACGAATCAGAGGCCCACACGAAGCATTACATATTTTTCTGAAATTGCGCTGATAATTTTGAAAGTTTAACATAGAAATTAAATTTAAAAAATATAACAAAGTATTAAAAAATTACGTAATAATCTTTATGGTAATAAAAACCATGTATCGGGTTGTCATTTATTCATAAATGGCAGCTTTTTTTTTTCTATTAAACTTTTTTTATTTAAATTGCATTTTTACATAGTAAACTATTGCGAAAAAAGTAACATCCTATTTTAAAATTAAAAAAAAAACTGATTGAAAAAATTATTTCTATAAATCAAACTTTATTAAATTTTTTTGTGAACAAAACAAAGTTTTTATGAACATCAAAATTGAAATTTTGTTTACCAATTAGATGAGCAAGAAATTGGTAAGCAAAAAGTTCTCAATATCTCGAATGTTTAATAAAGCTATATTTAAAAATTTTCCTTTTTCTCCTAATTTTAGTCAACAAAAAATATTTTTATTTTTAAAAATTTTAAATTTCAAGAAATTCTTTTTTGTTTCAATTTTGACTGTTAATTCTCATTTTTATCAAATTTTGTTAAATTTTATTTATTGAACAAATCTTTCAATTCAGCAGTAAAATGAAGTAAATCAAGCAGTGCTAAGGTCCTATCACTATTAATAGAAAAAAAGAAAAATTCTGGTACATCACGTAACATTTCGTAAACTTGTCTTAACATTTTCCATTGCATGGCAATAATTTTTTTACAATCATTTCATTAAATTCTTTTTTTTTTATCCATAATCTTACTTTTTCTTCATTCCAATTTTCTAAATTTTCTTTTTCTATTGCAGGTTTTTCATTTTGTTTATTATTTGTTTTAGGAGTTTCATCATCAAAACATTTTTGTATTTCATTTGATAATTTTATCATACATTCTTCGAATTTATACTTATTAAAATCAACAAACATCTTAGCGCCAAGTATCAACCCAAGCCAACCATCAGGCTTATAATTTTCTTGCATAATTAAAGGTATAAAATTTTTTTTTCGCTGAACAACATATTCTGCTTCCATTCGACAATTTGAGCTCTGTTTGTAATTTTCAGTCATGCAGAGAAGAACACATTTATGTATGTTAAGAATATTCTTATGTATGTTAAAACAACAATCCCATAAAAATTTAAGTAACAAATCTTTCAATAATAGGGACCTATTCTTTTTTTAAAAATTCTAATCCTTCTAAAATAAAATTAAAAAGGATAATTCAGATAGTTTTCAAAAATTAAACGGAACTGGTGAATTTGATTGTTCATGCAAGTGTGAAGATAATAGCTTTGATATTATATCAGCTGATGGCAAATGTCCATGTGAATGTGAATGCAAAAATTGTATTAAATCAAAAAAAACATCAACTGGTTGCTATTGTCCAGACGATTCTCAAAAAACATGCATAGACGGATCTTTAGGAATTTGGTCAAATTGCGAGCTACAATGTAAATCAAAGTGCGGCAAACCACCAAATTGTAAAGCAGGTCGCAAAGGCGAATATTGCGAACTACCTAATTGCGGTAGATGTGGTAATTGTGGCAATGGTTTTTGTGTATCAAGTGATTCATGTTATTCACGATGTATATGTAATAGAGGTTGGAGAGGTGAATGTTGTAATATTAGAGATAATAGTGCAACTTTTGGCGATGTTCATTTTAAAACATTAGATTTGTTGTTTTATGATTTTCATGGTGTAGGTGAATTTTGGTATTGTAGAGACATAAAAAATGATTTCGGTATTCAAATAAGATCTTATATGACCAAATTAAATAGCAGTGTATCGTGGATAGCTGGTGTATCAGTTAAACTAGGCAATACAATATTAACTACATTTCTTGGACCAGTTGTTCGTATAAATGAAACAAAAATTGAATCCAATAAAATATTTAATTTATATCCAGTTCATATTACAATTAATTTTGATAATAATAATAAACCGGAAATAATCGCTCAATATAAAGAGAAGTTTACAATAGTAATCACTTATTTTACATCATCATCTTTTGGTTATTTTAATTTAGATTTTAGTTTTGATGACAATTTGAATAAGTTAATGAAAACTGAGGGTCTCTGTGGTACAAACGATGGGTGAGTTGAGTTTTGAATTATATTAAACCGTTAACGATCCATTTAAACAATCTCTTAACAGAGGATACACAAAAAAAAATTAAAAGAACATACAAAAAAAATTTTTATAACATGATTTTCATGATGTTATAAGTTAAATCGAAACAGGATTTTAAAAGGATTTCGATGAACATGTGTTTAATTCAGATTTTTTCAAGTCAAAAATTTAACTTACAGTACAAAGCTGAAATAAGTTAACGAAAACACGAACAGAAACAGAACACTGTTCGAACAGAAATAAACAGTGTACGAACATTGTTCGAAAACATGTTTGGAAATTTTATAACACGCCGTTAACTTATTTTAGTTTTGTACTGTATTTTCGGAAAAAGCAATGATAAAACTTTTAATTTTTTTTGTCTTAAGTCAAGTCATTAAGTGTTTCTAAAAAATTATTATCACTGAATTGTCAAGTTTTTTTTTTTAAATTAGATTTTTTTGATGTACAATTTTATTCAAAAAGGCATTAAAGTTATGTTCTAAATAAATTTTGCTGCAAATGAAACCTGACTTAGTCCCATACTTAAATTCGGAGTATAAGGCAGAATACTTCTTAAATCAAACTAGCTCAACATAAACTCAGATCTGGAAAAAAAGTTCCACTGGACCAAAAAAAATTATTTTTGTTTTGTTGGATGTAGCAAAAATGTTACAAATTGTAGCAATTTAATATTGTTTGTTAAGTAATCAGGTATTGCGTAATTCTTTTGTTGAAAATCTATCTCATCTAGTTCTGAAAGACTTTCATTCAAGTTCTCTGACATGTATCTTCGAAAGATTTATTCCATATAAAAATTGCTTCAAAACTGTTTCAAATCTGTTTTCATAGTGCTTAAACTTTGAAAATGTATACGTTTACTTTGTTTTGGATTGTACAGTCGATTCTTGCTAAACATAATTTCATATGTTTTATTATTTTTTTTACTTTCTAATTTCTTTATAGGGAGCAAGGATCGATCTTAGTGTTTAAACTTAAAATAGACAGAAAATCTTATTTATTTTTGTGTTATAAAAGAGATCCAACAAATGACTTTAAGGGTCCGAATGGAGAATTGTATAAAAATGAATGGGATTTTGGTAAATCTTAGCAAATAACAAAAACTAAAATAACTCAAGATTCAATTTGGAATTGGAATGCATCTAATTTTTATATTGACGATAAAATGGATGATCGTTTTAATGAAAGTTATTTAATTAGACCGATAAAAATAGACAAATTAAAACATTTAAAAACTAGCGATCAAGCTTTTAAAATATGTTCGGAAAAAAATTTAAATGATATCTTATTTGATATGTGTATTTTGGACATTGTAAATGAAGGACCTGTTGAAGTATCAGAAGCATTTAATCTTAATTTATGTCCATCAATGTGTTCGAATAAGGGCAAATGTGTTGGCAAAAATAAATGTGAATGTTTTAAAGGATGGTCTGGTGATGATTGTAGCATTGGTAATTGTACAAATTTAGATTGTGGTGAACATGGTAAATGTTTAAAAGGTTATTGTGAATGCGATTTAGGTTGGGATGGCGAGACATGCTTAGAAAAGGCAATATGTATTCAATTAAATAATTGAACTAATGAAGAACATGGTGTTTGTAAGCGAACAAATGAATGTCTTTGTAAAGAAGGTTATGTAGGTGATGATTGTAATAAAAAAGCAAATTGTTTTAATGTTAATAGTTGTTCTGGTAAGCTTTTTTAATTTTTTTAACTTGAGAAGTTGCAGCAGTCTGCAAAATATTAGCAATATGCTATAAACGTCGTATAAACAGTCCGATATCACAAAAGGCGGTCGCTTTTCCGATAGCAAAAGCGACCGCCGCTAAAACGTTCTCGGTCTTCTCAAAAATTTATCCGGTCGCATGACCCCAACACTACTAACGTAAGATTGTTTGCTTTTCCTCTAACTCGACTCTTCGTTTCCTTTTTCATGAAACGAAAAATGCTAAACAATTTAATATAGAAAGGTCAACTATGACTAAAATTTGGCAAAGCGTAATTAATTTTTAGAAATTAATAAAAAAGAAAGAAAAAAGCAAGAATTCAAAACTTTTCTTCTCCTATTTAGTTGAGAAAATTTTTTCAATTGGATTTTTTCGAATTTTTTATTAAATTTGTTACTTAGATTAAAATAAATTGAAAAATTTAGAATATTTTTTAATACTGTCACAATTCGATAGTGTGATATCCCGAGAAAAAAAAACGCGTTTTATTTTGCGTTAAATCGCATTTAAACAAAAAACGCGAAGAAGCGTTTCGTTTTTTAGCATAATTTGGAAACAAAAATTTTAGTTTGGAAAAAAGAAAAAAACGGGAGTTAACGTTACTTATAATCGCGTTTTTTCAAATCATTTAAATAAAGTAAAGTACAATAAAAAATTTTAAAAATTTAAAACGTTTAGTAAAAAACTTTTTTTTATGTTTCATATTAAGGAGCCGTCTCTAGTACTTAATCCTTATTCGTCGGAAATATAAAATTTTACATTAAATGCTAAAATGACTCGAAATTTTTTCATTATTTTTTATTCGTTTAACGGCTGAAATGAGTCATTTTTGGCCCGTTAATAAAGATACATATATATTTTTTTAAGAGAATTTTGAAAAAGATAGATTAAATTTTATAAATTATTGGCAAAAAGAATAAATTAAATTAAATCGAAAAAAAGAGAAAAAGTCAAACCAATATTTTTTTTATTTAATTAATTTAAATTAATTAAAAATAAATTCGGTAAATCAAAGATTATTTAAACAAAAAATTAAAAAATAAAAATTTTTTTTTCAAAATTACTTTTTATTTTAATTAGCAAAAAAAAAGAGAGCTATTATCAAAAGTTACGCTTCTACTACAAAGAAAAGGATTAAAAAAAGTTATTTAATTTATTATATTTTAATTATAGAAAATAGTAAAAATAAGCTTGGGTTCAGTGGTTTGGTTTCATTAGCTTGGTTTATAAAATTTTTGACATTTGATTTTATTAGCTTATAAAAATTTGATAAAGAGAAATCTTGAAACAATACGTAGTTATTTTTTGGAATACTTCCAAATAATTTTTGCGCTCTCTCTCTCTTCATAAATTATATAAAGAAGTTTTTTATTTTAAACATTAAATATTTTAGTCAATTAAATTGCAACCAAAAAAATGACCTTTACATCATTTATGTAGATATTTTTTAGTATTTAAAGTTTAGCAATTTTTTGATTTCAAATTCATTTTAAAATTTTCAAAATTATCTAAATAAAATCAATTTCTTAACGGATCTATAACACACAGAGTAAGTTTTTAATAAAGAATTTAATTTTTCTAATTCCTTAACTTTTTTTTTAAAGTTCACTAGTTATGTCTCTTGTTCGGTTCCTTTGAATCTCCTCTTCAAATAATTTTATTCTTTTATAAAAACTTTGAAAATAAATATCTTAAATTTACTAAAAAAATCTATTTGCTTTTCTTAATAATTAATTTTTATAAGATTATTAACTAATTTCTATTCTAACTTTTGACAAATCCGACCATTCAACTAGCTTTCTAATTAAAAAATTTGAAATTCCCGCTTTTATTAATTTTAAATAAAATCAATTTCTTAACGGATCTATAACACACAGAGTAAGTTTTTAATAAAGAATTTAATTTTTCTAATTCCTTAACTTTTTTTTTAAAGTTCACTAGTTATGTCTCTTGTTCGGTTCCTTTGAATCTCCTCTTCAAATAATTTTATTCTTTTATAAAAACTTTGAAAATAAATATCTTAAATTTACTAAAAAAATCTATTTGCTTTTCTTAATAATTAATTTTTATAAGATTATTAACTAATTTCTATTCTAACTTTTGACAAATCCGACCATTCAACTAGCTTTCTAATTAAAAAATTTGAAATTCCCGCTTTTATTAATTTTACGTTTAAATAAAATAGTTCATTGATCTTCCAAATTTCTATAATTTTGCTAGCTTTTGATCTTAAATGTTATTCAAAAACTAAATTGAAACTTAATTCCTCTATTGACATTTTATATATTGTTTAAACAAGCGTTTTGTTTTAGTATGAAATTTTTTAAATGTGTTTTTAGTTGCCTATCTACGTTATAAGTTGTTAATATAAAAAATTTAAAATAGGTATAAAATTAAAATGAAATTAAAATACGCGTTTTTTATTTCTCGGGATTTTATTCACAGAACTAGACTAGTGACATAATCGTGAAATGACTATATATTACCGGTTAATATAAGATACAATAAATTATTAAATATAAATGCAGAAAATAGTGAGAGGGTAAATAATGGATCCGGAATTAGGGAAACTCGGATCGCTAAATTTAAAGTCGACGATATACCTAAACTCTATGGTAATGAAAGATGCGAATTACTTTTGTTTGAAACTTTGTTATTTATAATCGTTAAATTTTTTTCTTAAAGGATTACTGTCAATAGTTTTCCTTGATTCATTCTTACTTTTTTAAATTCTCTACTAAGCTTTTTACTACAAAAACTTGCTAGACCCAAAATAAAAATTAAAATCAAAACATTCAAAATGACTATTGCTCCATCGATTGTTAAATCATGTGAAAACAGAACAAATTCGTTATTGTTTTTCTTTTCGTTTACCAATGAAATAAGCTGAAAAGGTTTAATGCATTCCTGATTAATAAAAAGTAATACGCACATTTACTTTTTTGAGGAAATTTTCAAAGCTCTATCTGAATACGGTCTTCTTTTTTCATGTTCTTTAGCAATAATCATGTATTATTTATTCTTTTTATTTCTCAAATTAAGAATAAATTTAATTTATTCTTAATTTGAGAATATTAGCAAAGTATACATTTAGGGTATCATATTGAAGCTTTTTTGACACTCTTTCATATCCTATCTTAAGAGTTTGAAAATATTGTTTTCTTTTATAATTATATTTGAATATTTTGTAAATTGTAAAGATAAAGATTTAATTTATGTTTCAAACGAAATCAATATCAATTACGGAAATGGTTTGTGTATTAAAGACGATGTTTGTAGATGCAACGATGATTGGAAAGGTAAAAACTATTCAGAAGCTTCATGTAAGAGCTTAAACTATTGTTCTAGTAAGGGAAAGTGTATTGAATATGACTTATGCGAGTGTGATATTGGTTGGAAAGGAGATTCATGTGATAAACCTGATTGCTCTCAATTAAATGATTGTTCAAATAACGGTAAATGTATTCAACCTAATGAATGTGAATGCGATCCTGGTTATCATTTAGACAATTGCTCAGTAAAAATCGAATATCCCGAACTTGAAAATTTATTTATTTATTTTATTTATTTGTACTTTGGCTGAGGCCGATCACCGACCACTTGATCAACGTCCCGTTAAATAAGGCGACGTTGCTAATCCTATTAAAGTTTTGAAATAAAAAGTAAAAAAAGTAATTAGTAAAAAAAAATTGAGTTTTAAATTACAAAGAATAAAAAAAGAATAAAAAAACATTGTCAAACCAGAAAAATAAAAATAAAAAAATAAGAAAAAAAAAAAAAACACATTGATTTAGTATAAAATAAAGTTATTAAAAGAACATAAAATTTTCTATTTAGATGTCACATTGTTATTAGCATAGTTCTGGTTGTCGTATCTTAATAGGTCATATATTTTTATTGTCTTATTTTCATTATCTTGCTTCTTAAAAATTTCCTTGAGATTATTTAGAACTTGGTTGTTTTGTTTTATTGTTTCGAACTCCAAATTTTGCACATATCTAAAATATTTACATTTTTCAATAATTCCTATCTCCCTCTCATAAGTCACCTCGCTCAATATTTTATTTATACACTCAATATAGTCTCGTTCGACGTTATTCTGCAATAGTTCCTTAATTATTTCGCTGGTGTACTCATTTTTTAAAAGCCTTTCAAAGAAATTTATCTGTATTAGCTTGAGTCTTTTACTCGTGTCGTTTAGGTTGTTTATAAGCTTAAGATTAAGCGTCCTACAGCATTTTGGTAGGCCATATATGGATCTCATAATTTTTCCTTCGATTTTTTTCAATGATATTATTTTTTGTCTAGTAAGTTTAATGGTTTCTGCACTATAGAATAAAACAGGCATGATATAGGTTTTATATAGATGACCACGTAGGTATGAGTCCGTTTTATCAGTTAAAATTTCTAGAGTTCTTAATCTAGCTAGGGAAGTTAAGGCTGCTCGCTTCCTGTTTTCAATGTGTCTTTTGTCGTCATTCTCTATATCCATTTCGACACCAAGATACTTGATACAATTGACTTCTTCAATTTCGCACTCGTCCAGAGTTAGTTTATCCTGCCATCGATCAAATATTTTTTCATTTCTTTTTCTAATAGTTTTTTTGTTTAAAACAGTATAAAGGGTCTTTTCAGGATTAAATTTTATTTCTAGTTCTCTTCCGGTTTCGGTTACAATATCAAGCATTTCTTGTAGTTCTTTTTTATTCGAACTAATAAGGAGGAGGTCGTCAGCGTACGCTAAAATGTCCATTTTTATCTTGTTTAATTTTATACCTAAATCACTTTTGCTAATTTTTTCGATTATTTTTTCTATATATATTGAAAAAAGTTTCGGTGAGGCTTTACCACCTTGACGAACTCCAACAAATCGAATATCCCGAACTTGAAAATTGTAATAATAACGGAATGGTCTTAAATAATAAATGTTTTTGTATAATGGTTACTCAGGTGAAACATGCAAGAGTGTTAATTGTAAACAAGTAAATAACTTTTTTAATAATGGTATATGTATTGAACCAAACACATGTGAATGCTTTAAAAATTTTACTAACTCTGATTGCTCTCAATTTTCTTGTCACCATTTAAATTATTGTTCTTACAATGGTAAATGTGTAAATAATGAATATTGTCAATGTAATATGGGTTGGTATGGAAATGAGTGCAATTTAGCTAATTGTTCTTTTGTTAATAATTGTTCACAAAATGGTGTTTGTATCAAACCAAATGAATGTTCTTGTTATAAAGAGTTTGATGGAGATAAATGTCAATTATTTATAGGCTTAAATTTAAACGATCCGGTCTTTGATAAAAAAATATTTCAAGTTGAAATAGGTGAGTTCATGTCGATCGATTCTGAAATAATAACAGTTAATGCAACTGATTTGGATAAGGGTAAAAATGGTCAAGTGAATTATAGAATAACTAATGAAAATCCATATAATTTTCAATATTTTAGAATTGATAAGATTGAAGGACATATAAGTCTAGTAAAAAGTATAGAAAGATTAGATAGCTCATTACTTCGGTTACAAATAGAAGCATTTGATAATGGTATACCATCTCGAATCGTTTATTCAATTGTTGAAATAACTATTAATAGACTAGAAACATGTAATGATATCATAAACACAACAAATATACCAACTCGAATAACAATAAACGAAACCGATAGTGAAAACTATTTTGTAGTTTTAACTATACGGTTTTCTAGTTTTCTAGTATGTTGAGTACAGATACAAGTGAAATTACATCTGAGCATGAAACAAGTAAAATTACATCGGAAACGATGACGACTGAAGAATTTGAGAATTCAAATAAAAAAACGAGTGATAAAAAAAGTATTTTTGTTTTAAATGATCCTATTAAATTATTTATTGTTATTTATTTCTTTATTTCAAGTGATAATTATAATTGTTTCTAGTATAATTGGTGGTTTTGTGCTTTTAGGTTTAGCCATTTTATTCTTTAAAAAAAAGAATAATAAAAGGAAAATTTCCCCAAGATTTGAGATGAAGAATATTGACAAAATTCAAACAACACAATTTTAGTTTTAAATTTGTTTTGTTAAACTATACTATCTATAAACTAAATATAAAAACAAGGACGACACAAAAATTAAATTTTAAATAGTCATGATAAAATATTTTGTCAATTTTGTTTTTTTTTATTTTTTGATCAATAAAAATCACTCTGCAAAGCTCTAAAAAGTACTTTTGTCAACAAAAAAATAGTGTAGTTGTTTTTACAGGTATACTAATCTCAGTGTTGCTTCTTTTCTTTCGATTCCTCGCACGTAATGTCGAAAAATTGATTTAAAATTTCTTGGATTGCTTCAAGTATTTCTTTTTCGTCGTTTTTTTAATTAAAGGTGTTTGTTCTCGTTATCTGACGAAAAAATGACGTTTAGAAGTTGATAACTTTCGATAATTCTAACGTAAAAACATGGATAGACAATAAACTTTAAAGAATAACAAAAGAATTTTTAGAAAAAAATCAAAAAAAAATCTTTGTTAATTTTCTACTTAACCTAAGCTCAAACCCGATCCTTTTGTACCTTTTGTTCCTTTTCTTATATTTCCTAGCTATAACCTCGATCCTTTTGTACCTTTTGTTCCTTTTCTTATATTTTTTAGCTAGAACCCCGATCCTTTTGTACCTTTTGTTCCTTTTCTTATATTTTTTAGCTAGAACCCCGATCCTTTTGTACCTTTTGTTCCTTTTCTTATATTTTTTAGCTAGAAGCTCGATCCTTTTGAACCTTTTCTTAAAAATCCTAGCTAGAACCCTCATTTTTTTACCTTAGGTTCATTTTCATTTTATGTATAATTAGCTGTCACACCTTCTGGTGTGGCAGCTATTTTAAAATAGCGATTTTTATGTATCGTAAAAATACATTGTTTTATTTTTTCAGTGAAAAATTCGATTTTGTTCTAACGTAAAATTACATTTTTTTCTAACGTAAAATTACATTTTTTTCTAACGTAAAATTACATTTTTTATTTTTAAATTACGATTTTTTTTAATCGAAAAAATAAATTAGGTTTCAGTTATTGTATTTGGATTAAAAATTTTTATTTTTAAGGATTTTTTTTCCAAATCAAAATAAAATTATCATTACAGTTATTCAATGTTAACTCGACCACGTCGGGAGTAGAAAAAAGTCCAAGTTAACCTTAACAAACCAAAACTAGAAAAAAATTAAAAAAAAAATTTTTCATTTTACTTTAATGGTATATTAACAATTTGGAATTAAGATAAAATATTAAGCGAAAATATTTTTTATGAAAATAATCGGCTAGCTTCATTTTTATCTTGGAAGTTCAAAATTTTTTTCCATTCTTGCAAATGATCAAAAATTTCTATTTATAAGGCTTGGTTTTTCGATTGAAAATCGAATGTACGTATCAAATCAATTTTCTGTTGATAAACCAAAAAGAAAGAAAAAAAAATGAATTTTGTAGCAATTCAAAGCTAAAATTTTAAAAGTAAATTTTTTTTTTCAAAGTGAAGGAATTTAAATAAGTGAATCCAAATGAACTTCACAGCCCTTTAAAATATCTTTTATTTTATGAAGAAATTATGGCAAGTTATTTTTTAATATAATTTACTGGAAAAAAAATTCCAGGCTTAGAAAACTAGTCTTAAATAAGTAACTCGCTCCATAAATTAATTAATCTATATTGTTAGTGGACTAGACAAACTTATTGAGGCATCATCATGAAGAAAGACTTTTTTTTGAATAATCGAATTGCAGATCTTACGAAAAAGACTTATTTTTTTGTTATAATCGATCGGACCGACTTTATTCGAAAAACATATTATTAATACAGTCAACCTTCTTTAATCAGACATCTTTGATAACAAAAATACGGGAACCAAAATACATTCAAATATCTTAAATTTTCCATTATTCGAAAATTTGATTCATTCGACTTTTTAGTCGATTTTTAATGTTACTTTTTTCTTTTTTATTCGTATTTTCAAAATTAAAAGAAATATTATTTTATTTTAACGAATTAACAGTCAAAAAACCGATTCAATCTAGCAAAGGTTCCAAGTAAGATTATAACATGAGAAGTAATAGATCTAAAAGCCTTTTAATTAAGCTTTAAAATGAGTACAAAAACATCTTAATTTGATTGATGGTTAATCAAAAATGGCGTTTAAAATTTTGAAAAAGTGTTAAATTGACACCGCCAGCCCTTTAAATGTTATGTTATAAACCTAACTTGTCTCTATTTATTAGGTTTAAACTAAAATAAACCAAACTTATTTTCTTTTTTAATTATTTATTTAATATAATACGACCACTTCTAGTCCAAATCATAAAGAAAAATAAATAGAAATAATATGAGAAAACGTTTCTAAATAATAAACAGATTTTCACTGTGTTTTATATTTGAAATTAATTCAGCTTACACTAAATTAAATTCAAGTTTACAAAATGACTAAATAAAGTTCTCTTTTTAATTGAAAGCAGTTGTAGTGTCTTGAGAACTACAACAGTTAAATAAAAATAAAATAGAAATAAACTAAACTTGCGTTTTTAAGGAACCAAGAATTCTATTAAAATTTTAAGAAAAATAATCTTTTAATTATAACTTTATAGTTTTAAAATTAAGAGTACAGTGTCAACGATTTTATGAACCTCGGTTGTTATAGAAAACATATCTTAAACAACAATTTTCTAAAGCAAATGATTTGCTTCAGAAAATTGAAGTTTATCAAATCAATGGAAAGATTGGATACATTAGAATTTGTGCGAAATCTTGAATTTTTTATTTTCATAAATCGATTCAAAAACTGGATTTTATAATCAGGAAAAAATGCACTTAAATCAAATATTGAATTTTAAAATTATATTATGAAGCTTAGTAATTTGGTTTGGTATAATTAAAATCTTATGATGAAAGTGAAACCAGACAAATTAGTCCAATTTTTGTTTTATCTTTACCACCAAAATTATACTTTTTTCATTCATTTTGTTTAATTTTAGTCCAATGTATTCAATAATTGTTTTTGATTAGAACTGGTTGTTGATAGGTATCGATTACAAATCAATTCATCAGTTTACCGAATTGAATCCTTAAAAAGTTATTTTATTTCTCAAATTAATATAGCAAGATTTATTTTTACATTTAAATATATTTTTTTTAATATCAAAAGAAATACTCATGAAAAATGTTATGTTAATTTTACATTTATTCATACTTTTCTGATCCAATTTGGTAACGTTTACCCTAATTATTTTCTTTTAAATATGAATTTGCCTCAAGTGTAAAAAAAAACCTTTAAAATGATATTTTTATACTCTTTTTATGACTTTTGGCTCAAAAATAAAATAGGGGCAAAATTTCAATGCTTATCCTGTATACCTCTTTTCATAATTTTCTGGGTTACATATGTCCTTACAGTATTTGTTTCCTTTTTTGTGCCTTTATAATGAAAACGATCTATAACAATTGTTTTATTGGGTAATTGTTCCAATCTTTCCGTTTCTTTTGAATTTTATCGGATGAATCAACATATT
This sequence comes from Brachionus calyciflorus, assembly GCA_002922825.1. Taxonomy (NCBI): domain Eukaryota; kingdom Metazoa; phylum Rotifera; class Eurotatoria; order Ploima; family Brachionidae; genus Brachionus; species Brachionus calyciflorus. The sequence goes on along the minus strand of NTPY01000174.1, from coordinate 17,410 downwards.
TCTTTAAATGGAAACCATCATCGTAAGTAATAAAATTAGGTTTAGTCGTTATATTGTCTTATAAATCCATCTAAAAACTTGCAGTTTGAACAAGACTTTCTGATCCAAAAATTTCTCTGAATCTAAATATAATTCCGCAGTTATAAAGGCCCAGGAATTCACCAACTGTTAGTAAGAAAAGGAACAAAAGGTACAAAAGGATCGGGGTTCTAGCTAAAAAA
>NTPY01000174.1:0-10006 GCA_002922825.1 Brachionus calyciflorus | reverse complement strand
TGCTTTAAATTAATTACATCACAACTCAAGCCTAAATTGATTATTATCGAAAACCAAAAGTGTTTATCTTTAAATTTTAAATTGACGTGTGCTTTTTATGTTTGTAATCTGATTGTGTGTAAGATAACCAAAGTCTACTTCTGATTTCTTCGTTAAGGAGTCTACGACTATAATCAAAAGAAATGGAGCTAAAACGTCACCTTGAATAACTCCAGTTGTAATTGGAAACTCTTTTGATGTTAAACCTTCAAAAAACACTTTACTTTTAGATTAGTCATATAAAACTTTTATTGCATCAACTATTTTTGATGGGATACCATAGTGTCTTAAAATAGCATTATTTTACGGTTGATTGAATCAAAAGACTTCTTAAACTCGATGAAGGTAATAAACAAAGGAATATCCTGCATTCTCTGGTTTTATTTTGATAAAATTGTTCATCAAAATAATCTGATTGAAATAAAAAATTTCCAAGCATGTTTTGGCGATAGCAAGTTAATTAATGCTGAAACTTAAAAGATATTTAATAAATTTGGGTTATCAAATTATCAATGTCTTTTTTTTAATGTTACGGCCTTAACTTAGATATTTTTTATCAAAAATGAACAGCCGAAATACTAAAATGCTAAAAATTTTATAATGCCAATTTATTTTAGTAGTTTTATATTGTCTTTAAAAAAAATCAATTTAATTCTTCTTAAAATTTTAATTTTGCTGCCAAATTTTTAATATTTTCTTGAATATTATAATCAATCCTAAGAATCAATAAGGAAATTTAAAGATTCTAAGAGTGAATTAAAATTATTATTGACACTGTTGATCCCGTTCGAAATTAATTGTGAACCGCAAGTCGACATGACTGAAACCACCTTAAGGGAAAAGATTAAATATATAATATTGCTGAAGAGGTCTTATAAAAATTATACGAACTTGTTTGATTGCGTTTATACTCAAAAAGTCTTTAAAGTCATAAACATTCCATAGTCCTATAAAGTTTTGTTTCTGTAACAATTCACACATGCTCTTTGCACCATGCTCGGGATTTAAATAACAATCAACATGTGTATCAAAAGCGAATGATTCCAAATCATTACAATTTGATATATCAGAGTTAAGTAATTTTTCCATAAGACACATTCTAACTCCATCAACCCATTTTTGACCCTCAACAACAAAATTTTATTTTTGTTAAATATAAAAAAAAGAATACTTACTTCTTTATTAAAGCTATCAATATTTTCACCAAATTTTGTGCAATACTTATAACCATATCTTGATAAATAACCATTCGTACCACATTTTTTTTCATTTTCTAATTCTCGGTAAAATTCACAATCGCCAACGGAAGCAAGATAATCTAAATCTGTAATAGAATTTGATTGAGTGCATTTTAATCGATCTTTTTCTGCGTTTATATTTCGCGTGCAAGAATCTGCTAGATTTTGTACAGGTGTGCATTTTTCAGGGTTTACCGGTGATTGGCAGGAGTTGCCATTTGGACAAAATTTGCAGCCAGTGGATGCTATTGTATCGGTATAATATCCATTTCCACACGATTTACACTCAGAAATGCCTCGATTGCTATACGAATATGTACCTAAAAAAGCGACTTTAATTTGACTGTAAAATCAGGAAAAAATTAAGAAATCGGAAAAAAAATTTAAAGACGGATAGCTTGATCTTTTCAGCTTAATTTATTTAAAGATAGCTTTACCTAATGGACAAGGAGTAGGTGATTTCCTCGGATCACAACATTGATAACCATCTGGACACCTTATACAGTAAGTAGAAGCTATCTTGTCTGCATAATGGCCAAGAGAACATGGTGTACATTCGGAAATATATCCATAGTTATTATAATTACTATAAGAATAACTACCTTCTGGACATGGAGTTGGATCTTTTTTCGGATCACAACAATAATAACCATCTGGACACTTGTTACAGTAAGTAGAAGCTATCTTGTCTGCATAATGGCCAAGAGAACATGGTGTACATTCGGAAATATATCCATAGTTAGTATGATTACTATAAGAATAACTACCTTTTGGACATGGAGTTGGTGCAATCGATGGATTTTTACAATAATAACCATCTGGACACTTGTTACAGTAAGTAGAAGCTATCTTGTCTGCATAATGGCCAAGAGAACATGGTATACATTTAGAAATACCGCTATAAGAAAAAGTTCCCAATGGACATGCTATTGGTTTACTTGCACCGCTTGGACAATAGTAACCATTTGGACATAAATAACAATTGTTATTTGAAAAATAAGATCCTAAAGCACACGACTGACAATTAATAATTTTGGCTATCAAAAAAGGTAATAATAATTTAAATAAAAATATCATTTTTTCTTGAAGCGTTTACTTTAATTTGTTCAATTTGTTATTGATAACATTAAATTTAAAAGAAAAATTTTGACAATTGTAAGTTTCTCATGTTCTTATCCATTTTAAATTAAAATCAATTTTTAAACATATTTTTTAATACTTTAAATTTCAATAAGCAATATAATTGAAAAAAAAAGCAAATAAATTTTCGAGATAAACTTTGTTAAACAACTTTTTAAAGAAAAAATTTCACTCATTTATAAGTAAAGCTAGTAGACCGGTTTAGTTGGATGAACCGGTTCCAAAACCGGACTTGAAAAAGAACTGGTTTTAAAACTGAATATCTTTAGTCGAACCGTTTTATGCAAAAAAAGTTCAACCTTGGTAGACAATTTTTTACCGTTTCACGATGAATTGTTTTACTATTCCTTCTCAGGTTATACACCTTATGACCACCGCTGGCGTTCGACATAGATTTAAACCATTGCAGAAATTTACTTTTTCCATTTTGTTTAATAGCTTGTACATTTGTATCAAATCACCTCTCATTCTTCTCGTTCTTAAATTGTATAGACCTAGTTCTTTTAAACGCTGGTTATATTCGAGATGTTTGAATTCGGGGATTAACTTTGGGGCTCTTTTCTGTACCTTTTCTAATTCTTTAATGTCCTTAAGTAAGGAGCTAACTGCATAATCAAAATGAGGCCTAACGAGTGATGTGTACAGTAATCTAATATTTTCTTTACAAGGATATTTAAATGTTTTTTTGATCATCCCTAAGACTTAATTTGATTTTGAAGTACAATTTTCAACTAGAATGTCCCATTTCATATCACTTTTCACTTGTAACATCCACCCAATTTGAACGCAATTCTCCTAGCACTACTTTTTTTTGATGAATCAATAACCGTATTTAATTGAAAATTTACGTTATTTTTAGTAAATTTTACAAAAAATATCGTATATTTACGTAATAAATAGTAAAATTGAAAAAGTCCAAAAAAAACGGAATCTTAAAAAATCATATTTGTTTTTGTCTTATCATAATTAGGGTTTTTGATAAAAAAAATTGATTTAAAATGTTTAACGTACGATTAAGTCTTATTTTTTAGGAAATTCAAGATATTTATTTATTTATTTAATATATTGGCTAATAAGGAATATAATGTATTTAATTGAGTCTATAAGACCTTGATTTTTAAATTTAAATAGATTTTTAATCAAACTTAAGATGATATCATTATTATAATCTTGACAATCAATTTTTATTTCTCTTTCTTAGTTGTTTAATATATTAGGTAAGGTGCACTAAATCATAAACCTTAGTTAAGTTTTGGCTGTTTTTGAGCCTTAATAGCTCATGTTTATTCTGATAAAAATATTCCGAAAATATTTTGAATTATAGAGTTAACCATGCTTTTTAAAAATTGGTTTTGATTTTGAAAAATTCGATTCGTAAAAACCAAAATAAAGATTACTTAAGTTCCAGAAAAACTAAATTTTTAATGAAAAATGACTAAAAATAAGGTTTTTTTACAGAAATACTTCAAAATAAAATATTGTTCTAAAAAATCCAAACCATCTTCGCTAGTTATTATAATTATATTTATAAATATTTATCGATTCAGAAAATTTTCGGAATCGCTTATCAATTGAGAAATAAAATTTAAAGATACTAATATTAATGACTTGGGGCATCTTATCTTCTCGCTTAAATTTATTTTCATTTTCCTGACTTATGACCTTAAATAATTTACTACATAATTCGTTGTTATTAATTTGTTTAAGAAAGTAAATTTTATGCTTAAAGTAGATTTGAGTAATAGACTCTAGTTTTAGTGATTCATTTAAAGGTTTGGTTAGAGCATATTTTCTAACTCCAATTGAATTCTTAATTAAGGTATTTGTCTTATATCCAATTCTTTTAACTTTGAGTTGCTAATCAAAATCACATCTAAATGATATCTAAATATTGATTGACAAAATTGTTTGTACAAAAAAACTATTGTTGAGGGCTTCATTTGTTTTGGTTTACATCCTAAAGGATATAAAGAGAACATACTTTTTTCAACACTTTTCATTTTTTCATTTAAGTATTTATTTACATATTCTTTATTTCCAATTGGAAGTCCTAGATAGATAATACCTTCTTATTTAGGAATATTTAGATCTCCAATTCTAAAATTGTAGATCTTATATATAAGATCTAGTAACATTTGTGCATGATATGCAATAGGCGAGAGAATAATTAAATCATCACACTACGCTATAACTGATAGTTTAATTAACTCAATCTTCGCTCCTAGATCAGAACTATTACAATTTATGATTAAATCATTGACATAAAAATTAAAAAGAAATGGAGATAGCACTCAACCCTGCTTTACGCCTTCATTTATTGAAAATTCAATACTTGTGGTATTTTCAAATAATATAAATCCTTAAGATATTTGATAATACTTGAAAAGAATGCGCCATATACTTTCTTCTATTTCATTTATTAGCTTGAAAAATAACCCATTTCGCCAGAGCTTATCAAACGCTTTGCTAGCGTCTAAACTCACAAGATAAAAATTAGAATTTTTCCTTCTATAGTAATTCATAGTCTCATTCACAACAAAGTATGCGCTTTTACAAGAGGATTTTTTTCTATAACCAAATTGATTTTTGTGTATTTTTTCCAAAAATTTCATTTTTTTTAGTAAAATTGTTTCTAATATTATACTTAATGTATTAGAGGCCGAAATTGGCCTGTAAGCAGATACACTGTTCGGTATATTTTTCTTTGGTATAGGTGTAATAATACATATATTAAAGTCATTTGGTAAGTATCCAGTATTTACTACTGAATTATAAGCGAGTAAGATTAACAAATTAGTACAAGATCCATATTTGTAGAACTCGTTCGTTAAAAAATCATTTCCAGGAGACTTACCCGTACTTAAATTATTAACGATTTTTTTGTATAATTACCTGGTTTATAAGTAAAGTCTGTATCTTGTCCAAAATGCCTAATAACGTCTATTAAAATCATTTTTAATTAGAAACTTTTTTAGTATAATGTCATATCTTTTATTCCTCCCCAGATCGCTATTCCAATTACCCATTATAATCAAATCTGATTCATTATCATCTAATATTGATTCAATACCGGCAAGATTTAGATTAAAATTAGCAAATTTCTCGAGTGTACCGTCCTACCAGCGTCAAAAGTTTTTCCTTAAATTTAATTTTAACTTGCGAGAAATTCCCTAAATCAAAGTCAAATAGACTAATTTTAAATTCCTTTTTTATTAGCCAACATTTTCCACCAAATAGACGGCCTCTAAAATTTTGAATTTCAGAGAATTCCATATCAGATTGAAATATAAGATTGTACTTAATATTATATCTTTTAATAATTATATAATTTCTTGAGAATTTAACGAATGTTCACAAAGAAATAATACATCAGGATCATAATTAATAATTAAATCATCTACAGTTAAGTAACTGTTTTGAAATTTTTACAATTAAAAGAGATAAACTTCATTGTACTTCTTTTATTACACTTTGTTCTTCATCTTCAATTGCAGTGATTTTGGCACTGTTTCCATAGCTTTCATTAGACGGTGAAAGGACTCTTTTAGGGGTTTTAGCATTAGAAGCTATCATACTTCCTGATGTTCTTGGAGTACTAATCCTGGTGTCATTATTTTTATTAGGAGAAAAATTGACTTGATCTTCTTCGACAGTCGACTCATTAGCTTTACTTTTCGAGGAGTATGAATTGAACATACTCCGATCACCTCTAAGGCCTCCTCTAAAGTCCCCTCCATTTTTACCACGCGTAAAACCACCTCTTCCTCTTAAGTCTCTTCGAACTCTCTCACTCATTTTGCCAAACTGATTGTTTATTCGTTTAGATTTATTAATTTCATTTTTATTATCCATATCATTAAGTTTAAAATTCGTTTTATCTTGATAATTTTGTAATGATCTTTTTGAATTATAAAATCGCTTTACCACCACATTACTTGGCCAATTTTCAGACTTTAACATTTGCTCATTAAATTTTCTATCAACAGCTAAATAAAATGATTTGTAATTTTTATTATCAGTATTTAACATTTCTATATTCTCGACTACAGCAAATTTACTTATATATTCTTTAACTCTTTCTAAAGTTGAGTCTCTTCTCCAGAAACCAGAGTAATACTCAAATAACTTATTGGCACCAAAAAACCATTTTCTGTTGTCGTCTTTTGAGATCCAACAACAAATTTTGGCTTGTTCATACCTCAATGTTGTTTGTTTAATTTCCATTTTATTCCCACTTGGGTTTAGGTAACTCGGTTCTCCTCTTGGCTCTTTAAAAGCAATTTCATTTTTTTCGTCATTTGTTTGATTATCTACTATTTTTACAGTTTTAGATTTTGATAACACGTTCTGGTAACTCGACTGTTCATCTGAAAAAAGACGAGCTAATTAAAAATTTAGACTTAAATTCGAATATTCCGGCTGAAGCGATAAACACTCAGACCGGACGGGGGAGAGGTAGAGGTAGAAGTAGAGGCAGAGGTCGAGCAAGTGACGCTGAAGAGAATTTTGAAGAAATAAATGTTCAGCAAACAAGTAATCAAGCTTTATTAATAGAAGAATTCGTAACCTATTTTATGGACACATGGTTTGAGGGTCCATTTAGTGTTGAATTTTGGAATGTTTCAAATACTATTGGCCCTCGTACAAACAACCATGGTTTTCACAACAAATTAAACAGTTGGCTTAACAAGGCTCATCCTGATGTTTATCAACTTATTAATGTTTTTAAACTTATTGAAAGTGGCGTTTCAGTAGACTACACTGCCAGTCTGATAGGATTTTCAGAGCCAAAGCGTAAGGCAATAGATGTTGAAAAGGACCGCCGCTATGAAAATTTTAAAGAGCACTTAAAAAATAATGTTATTGATATTAGGCAATTTCTTAGATACTGTTCATACTTAATTAGTTTTAATAATATAATGTATATGATTTAATTTTAATTTTTTTTTATTTAATCGCAAAATTAAAAATCACAAAATTATATAATCACAAACTTAATAATCACATTTTTACATTAATCTCAATTTGAAATATTTAATAAAAATTCAAACTTTTTTTAATCGCATTTTTAATATAATCGCAAAATGAAACTAATTCTTAGCCAAAGAACCCTTGTAAAATGAAATTTAAAAAATAAAAACCAAATACATTAATAAGAGGTTAATATAAAGTTAAGAACTAAATTTTATTTTGGTAAACCCAGTGACCGGTTTAGTTCCTTTAAGTATAAAGTAAAAAGTTTTTTGACCAACAAAAATGTTGGAAACGTCTGCCAAAAATTGTGCAATTTTAATTGCGTATTAAAATTAGACTTTTTTTAATGGTGTGCAAATTTGCACAGAATTCAGAGATCTCTGAAATTTTGAAATAAAAAAGTTTTCTTGCAAATTTGCACACCATTAAAAAAAGTCTAATTTTAATACGCAATAAAAATTGCAGAATTTTTTGCATACGTTGCCAAAATGTGCAGCAAATTTTGCTTCATTATGCAACAATTTTTTTTTCGACCAAAAGTCCTTTTAATGGCTTTGCAGAGCGAATTTTGTTGGTTAAAAAAATTGAAAAAAAGAAAATTGACAAAATACTTTAACATGCAATTGATTAATTAACTAGTCGTCGAAAATGAAGAGACACTAACAAAAAAATGAAATAAGTTTCAAAAATTTCGATTAAAGATTCCGGAATCCTCTTCTTTTATTGAAATCTTATATTTAGTTTTCGTTGAGTAATCTTAAAAAAAAAGAAAGCTTGAAAAATTTTATTTGAGTTTGAGTAACTTACTCATCTTTTAAAGCTTATAGATACGATAAATAAATGTGATTTTTTTATTTGTAAACCATTTTTAAGCTCAATAAAATAATGCTTTATTTATTATTTAAAGTAATTGAATCTTATTTTTTTTAAAGAATATACAATTGAAAATCAATTTGATTCAGTTGAAGAAAAAATGTATTTTTTAACAAAAGACAATCGTCAAAAAGAAATAGTACCATCACCAGGTGCTCAAATAAAAAAATCCATAAACACGGACAATTGGTATTTTTCACTCAATGGCGAAAAACAATTTTTTTTAATACCAAGCTTATTCGATTCGTGTATAATAGACGCTGAAAATTTATGCACATTCGGTTTCTCTTTAGTCATATGGCTAAGAATGACTCATAATTTTAAAATGTATAAAATAGAATCGCTATTTGAACAATCTTTATTTTACATTGGTTCTAAAGACTTTAAAAATGGACTCGAAGCGTTTTTGTATGTTCATCCAAAACACGACGAAACACTCGAATACATAATTACAATCAATTATCGATCGAAAAATATCGATTTGTCTAAAAATTTTAGAATTTATCTCACTGATGTCTCACAATTAAACAATCTTAATTGTTTAATAATCGATTTCAACGATTTAAAATATTTAAAATTGACATGGTTGGGTCAAAAACTCGTTGAAATCGATTGGACATCAACAGACATAAATTCTAAATTAACATATTCAAATTACGATTTAACCGATTTAAAAGAATTCAACTTTAAAACATCACAATTAATGTCGAATTCAATCGGTATAATCGGCGATTTGAAAAAAGAATCCTATTTTCATATTCACAAATTTCAATTGAGAAATCAACCAGCTCAATTGGAATTAATTGAATATGAATTCGATTCAGAGAATCCTCTAATTCTCGAATTTGATTCATATGAAAAGTTAAATCAAATTCCGAATTTAGAAATAAAGGGTCAAGCCAATTTGATCGATTCAAAATATGGTAAATCTTTACTATTAATGAACGATCAAAAAATTCTATTTAAAAATGTAACAAATTGTTTTGGGAATATAGACCAATGTAAAAATGGCTATACTCTCAAAATAACATTTTGTTTAACTAATTATAAAATTAAAAATGAAACTAAACGAATAAATCTAATAAGTAATTCAGGTGTTCAAAATTCAATAATAATAAACGAGACCAATTATAATTTTAATATTTATTATGATTTAATAAAACAAAATTTTATAATTGATCTCAAAATACCGACTAGAATATACCATACAGAATTAAGTGTTAAATTAAAATATTTTCAATGGTTTAATTTACACGTTACATGGGATATTCTAGACGGTCTAAGAGTCTATTTAAATAATAGACTCATGGATCATAATAAAGGAATATATTATTATAATTCTAAATTGTTGAAAAGTGATAGAAATTTTATAATTGGTCGTTTGGATGATAATGAAATGAATGAATTTATAATTAATAAATTAATACAATTTAATGTTAGAAAATATCCGGATGAAATTGTACAAAAGAGTTTGCCATTTCAAGATGATATGACAAATAAAAAGTCAAGTATGACTTTGATTTCGACGAGTTTATTTTCCTATTTGATAAGTTGTGTTTTTTTGGCATTTAGTTTGTTATTTTTAATTGTTTTATCAATTGTTGTAATTAGACGTAAAGCGTCGAATGGTTATTGGTCGAGAGAAAAAGACGGTGGTTTTGAGATTAAAAAATCGAAATTGTGTTGTAAAGCTGGAGTTGGTTCTTTGGAAGATGTTGTACAAAATAAAAGTAGTGCTGATT